>JAPMUY010011026.1:0-13544 GCA_026901105.3 Galaxias olidus | reverse complement strand
CACCTAGTTCTGTAAGTTAATCAATACATATATGTATATATATATACATATATGCTATATAACTATCTATGGTGAATCGATTGACACAAATCTTCGGTTTTTTCTTTAGAAATACCCACCACACATTCCATCAAGTATTCCCTTTTTGGGTCACGCTATTGCATTTGGGAAAAGCCCAATTGAGTTTCTCGAAAAGGCATACGAAAAGGTATGAGTTGATAAAGTCTGCTTTTGATAATAAATGTCACCGTAGATAACACAGGCATAGTTTTAATCTCTGTCCCTATGTAGTTGTCTAGATATTATCTTTATTTGAGCGATATATCAAATAATATAGTCACACCTTGTCTGTAGTGCCACTTTGCAAAGTGCTTAATACAGTTGTTCATCTCTTTGCTCACAGTATGGTCCCGTATTCAGTTTTACCATGGTGGGTAAAACATTCACCTATTTGCTGGGCAGCGATGCTGCTACATTGATGTTCAACAGCAAAAATGAGGATCTCAATGCAGAAGATGTCTATTCTAGACTGACCACACCAGTTTTTGGCAAAGGAGTAGCCTATGATATACCAAATCCAGTAAGATTTTAAACTAACCAAAACAACTTCCCTACCAAAACTGATTGTAGGTCCGACATTCTGAAGATGTATGACCTTTGCTTTTCCAGATATTTCTGGAACAAAAGAAGATGTTGAAGACAGGATTGAACATTGCCCATTTCAAACAACACGTGCAAATAATCGAGGATGAAACAATGGAGTACTTCCAAAGATGGGGAAATACTGGCGAAAACAGTAAGTTGGTGGATTGGTGCACTATTGTTTTAGTACACAAAGTAGCCTACAAGACACTCTCATTCGGTTTTCCACCCATCTTTCGTCCTCTCCGTTGCCTCAGACTTATTTGAGGCACTCTCGGAGCTGATCATCTTGACAGCAAGCAGCTGTCTTCATGGTAAGGAGATCCGCAGTATGTTGGATGAGAGGGTGGCCCAGCTGTACGCTGACCTGGACGGAGGCTTCAGCCACGAGGCCTGGCTGCTGCCTGGATGGCTGCCCCTGCCCAGCTTCAGGTAGGACCGGATGGATGCATAGACTTTGATTTCAAAGAGCTGAATTGCATTACTGGATTTCTAACTTGAATTTATACTTTAAAATTTACCCTTAACACGGTGGTGTTTTCCAGGCGGAGGGACAATGCCCACAAAGAGATCAAGAACATCTTTTTTAAGGTCATTCAAAAGCGCAGAGATTCTGGGGAGCAGGTGGATGACATTCTGCAGACCCTTATCGATGCCACCTACAAGTAAGACACCAGGTTGTTATTCAACATGACACCGTTTATTTCAACAATCAAAATATTAGACTGATATGTTTTAAAAAGGCCAACAAGTGATAATCGTGTTGAACTGAATGTTAATATGAATTGAAAAAGTTACACTTTGTCTGTATCACGATCCCTCTGTTTAAATCTTGGCGGTAGAATTATCTACCTTTTAATTATGATGTTTATCTGGAGCTGTCTTTGCCTGTCAGGCATATGGTACACTTAAATTCAGAATATTATAATCTTTCAACATTTCTTACAAATATTAAGGATTGGTAGCAAGAGTGTCAAAAACCTAAAATTGACATTGTCAATGCCATGCCTGTATCTACTTAGCTACACATGTTAATAATATGATTTGGGATAAACGATCATAACCTGACTTCATTTCAGGGACGGGCGGCCCCTGAACGACAGTGAGATCGCTGGGATGCTGATTGGTCTGCTACTGGCAGGACAGCACACATCCTCAACCACTAGTGCCTGGATGGGCTTCTTCCTGGCCCGGGACAAGGCCCTTCAGGACCGCTGCTACACTGAACAAAAAGCTGTCTGCGGAGAAGACCTGCCGCCGCTTAACTTTGACCAGGTCTGTTTTCTACTGTCTACAGGGTAGCAGCAAGAGCCTGAAATTATGTTAAACTTACGTAATATGCAGTATATATACTATATATATTTTTGCATTCAATAAATCAATCGTAGAGGTGGTCACTGACATGGAAATTCCATCAAATATTATTCAGCCCAATATGACATTAATTATGATCGGTTTCTTAAAGCACACGTTCGTTTTGGAAGCAGCAAGGATTCGCCTTTTCCACTGAATCCTATGAGCGACAAAAATGGCAGCTGAAGCCTCAAATAAGACTTAGTTGCCCCTGCAACTTGCTTCAATTTCTTTATGGTTGTGGTTGCCTTTATTCTACTGAAAGTGCAGGTAGTGGACTATTATTGTCATTCAGAAATAAAGTATGACTCACAATAGATGACTAAAACAGAAAATAGCTCATCTTAAGTTACAGGCAATACAGTGTTCACACATTGGTGGTATGAGATCACAACCAGACCAAACTAATAATAGCCAGGGTAACACGCACACATAACTGAACTCACAATACATTTTAATTGTACTGTAAATGTAGCAGGAAGTACGCACATTTTAGCCGAATTGCAGATTTTTTGTTGTATAAAGAATTTGAAGGTCAAACCGATTACATTTTTATTATCAATAGCAAAAAGATGGACTAATGTCAATGGCATATTTTATTGGTGCCTAGTGCCTACCAATAAATATGTCTTTCGAATAACAGGTATTACAGTACTACTTGTAGGTACAAGGCTATACATATTGCATTTTACTCTACAAGTTGTATTTACTTGATGCTCACTGTGTTTCTCAGCTGAAGGACTTGAACTTGCTGGACCGCTGTCTGAAGGAGACGCTCCGACTCAATCCTCCAATTATGACCATGATGAGGATGGCTCGCTCTGCTCAGGTAATGAATGCCCTTTGATAAGAAGCCATACAGATGTTCCTGCATTAAAGATATGAATGTATTGCAATTTAACAGTGTCCAATGGTTATTGCTTTATTTGTTGACTTACTAGCAAAACAGTGTCTAATATATTCCAGAGTAGTTATTATGCATAGTCACAACCCCAGATCTGCTTCTCAAGTTGAAGTGAGTGTCTTCCTCCCCAGACTGCGGCGGGCTACACCATCCCAGCAGGCCACCAGGTGTGTGTGTCTCCCACCGTCAACCACCGACTGCTGGATACCTGGACCAACAGGATGGAGTTCAACCCTGACCGATACCTCAACGACAACCCAGCCGCAGGAGAGAAGTTTGCCTATGTGCCCTTCGGAGCTGGTAAGAGGAATGTTTGTGTAATTGGTTGACTTTGCCTCATAATTACTCTGTCTCATGAGTCCATATACTGGCTGTAGTAAAGGTGTATACAGCGTACTGTAATTTTAGGTTCAGAGGGACATCAAACAGTACTTTTTACAAACAATTTGCAAACAGTTCAGTTTATTATTGATAAATTCAGAAACATAGTTTCATATGTATGGAAGAGTTTAGAAGTATATTATAAAAAAAACTAACAAGAAACTTAGACTGTCCAGTAGACACACTAACAATATGCATGTATTTGAACCTTTCTTTACCTTTGTTTCTTCAGGCCGTCATCGCTGCATCGGGGAGAATTTTGCCTACGTTCAAATCAAAACCATCTGGTCCACCCTGCTGCGCCTGTTTGAGTTTGACCTAGTAGAGGACTACTTCCCCACGGTCAACTACACCACCATGATCCACACGCCACACAAGCCCATCATCCGATACAAGAGAAGACAACATTGAGAGACTTTAGAGATGCACAAGAAAAAATAGTTGTGGAAACAATTTTAGGGGAGGGGGGATATAGTTAGAAATCCTGCCGAGTTCGAATCCAATATTTTATTCATAGTACTTGAATTAAGGAATGCTCAAATGAATGCACTTTGTCTACGGTTTTGCTTTGTGTTACCATAAGGTTTAAGCCTGTTTGTTGTTATGCTTTTCAACTTTAATTTAGTCTACATTAATGTTTTTATACCAAATCATTAAGAAAGGCCTGAGTTCGACTTCAACATTTTGAAACTCTATGGTGTTCAGTACATAACTTTACTTTAAAAACACACTAAAATATAAGATTGTCCTGGTGCTATACCATTAGTGGGCAAGCACGGTAAATCTAAATCTAGGCTGGAACCTTTCAAACCAAGAAATCTGGTATTTTTTTCACAAAAATGAATTTCATATTAAAAGCATGATCCAGGTGTTCATTGTAAGCCTACTCTTTGTGTTTAACTTGTGGCTGTAAAGTCTAGCTACAAAGGATGCAAACATTTCCAAGTGCTCAGATTTAATGTTTATTGCCAATAGTTCTTATTTTTAAATAAGATACCGATAGTTACAGTAACTTTATGTCCATTTTTGTCACAAGGTCATTGTCCTAGCTGAATGCATGATATAATGTTAAAGAATTTCAATGCAAATTCAACAACATTCCTTTCCTAGAAGTAACTTTATGTATCCAATGTATTTGCTAGACAAAATTGTTCATGGTTTTATAGATTTTGTGTTCAAGGCCAGATGTCAAAGTAAAGTCAACGTTCACATTGTTAATTTGTTAATGATACATTGGTTTTGTGCACATTCTAAAACTATTTATTTTTGATACAATTGTGACCGGACTGAATGAATGCAATGCAGTCTGTTGGCTACTGTAGTGATTCTCATCAAATGTCACACTGGCTAGCACTTTGTTTTGACACTGGCAGGGGAAAGGGGCAGAGGCTTAATCCACTTATTTTTAAGTCTGTACATGAGCCTGTTGGTCCCTTTAATGCAGCCCTAGGTAGGGGACAGGGTTACTGCTTCTTCCTCTAATGTGATAGTTATTAATGAAAACAGTACTATCCAACCATTTTCTGTGTCTGAAATTAGTTTTGTAGACACTTACGTTAAAACTGTATCTAACATAATCAAAATAATCCGTGTAAAGCTGAGAAATGCAGAGGTTGGAAGTAGAAAAAGCATACTGTATATGAGTATCATATCATATAGAGTAAGTGTCAATGTAAACGATTTAGAAGCTGAGTTGATATTTACCTTCTAAATTAGAACTTTAAGAAAAATGTATACTGTACCTTCAAACATTAAAAAAATTTAAGACTAGAAACACCTTCTGTAGCTCTTAAATAGTAGTCATCTTTATTTCAGATTTGACAAAATACCCAGAAAATTCAAAGCACCTACCCTTTACAAAAATATGTCTTCAACAAATATTCTCTGTAGTCTGTTCAAGAAACCATTCTAACAAAACACAGTGTAGTGTAGCTATCCAGCGAACAGCCTCCTTAACCATAAAGCCAAACATTCTCTACATAAGTATTCCACCCACACAACAATACATTAATTGAGGTTTTTAAATTAGCATTCCACATAATAATAACAATATACATGATCTTAATTCATCCACAACAAAGATGCAGACCAGGGTTACAAACATAGAAGCTGTTTCAAGCGCTGGCAACAAAAAAGCCCAATTAAAAGATATACACAAAAAAAGATTTTTGGTCCCCACAGAATATACTGTACAGTAAACAGCAGAATTATACAAAACAGCGCAGCTCAGCTCAAGAAAAGGCAACTGAGTTTCTTCAAGCCCATTCCAAAGTTATTTCTTGACTATCTTCTCATTCCAAAGTGCAATTGAGCATATGAAGAGGAACCTGGAGTAAAACGAGTCAAGAGAAAAAACAAAGTTGACCTTAAAGAGAATGTTGAAAATGGTGAAAAAACCTCATTTAAAATAAATGACACACTAAATCCAGTCAGTAACTGAAAGGTTTGCCTGGAACCTACATCCAGGTCTATGCTGCTTGTTAGTGTCTGTGTGTGTGTTGCAGTACCTGACGTCACACTCCCTAGCCGCCTCTGCAGGGCCTCCAGTCTGGAGATGTAATCAGTGAGTGCCCGGTCAGGATCATAATTCTGGAGGTGAGAGCAGGCCAGAGGCCCTGGGTCACCGGCCAGGTGATATCTATGAAACACAAACGCCAGCGTTAGACTACTACGAGAGATTCCCTTGGAGAAAAAACTCAAATCTAACTCGGTCAAGCAACAATGCAGGTGATGGAAGCCCACCCTAAGGGTCCACCTCAGATATCAGTGAGTACCTGTGCTGCGCCGAGGACAGGGCTGATCTGGGAGAGTCTCGTCCGGTCCTTCCTCTGCTGCTACTGCCTCCTCCGCCCCCTCCTCCTCCTCCTCCTCGCCTCTCCACAAACACCTCCACACTTCCTGGTTGAAGGAAGTCTCTGACCTCGATGCCTAAAAGGAACAAGATGGAAAGAAACTGCTTTATGAGGCTTTGTCCATCCTTTAGGGAACTGACCCATGTTATATAAACTACTGGACAGGAAGCACTTCATGTGTTTTTACCCGGTGACTGGCCCAAGCCGTTCCTGTTCACATTAGTGGATGTGGAGGCGGCGCCCATTCCTGTCGCCTTCTGCCACCGTTTGACCAGGAAACGCATTCTGAAAGAGCAAAGAGACAAAAATACCATTTAAAGGCCATTTGGTTGACGGTTTTCATAACTGAAAACATGAAAACACAACTATGCATCAATACTGATGCTATCAATTTAAGATGATCGCATTGCTTTTGAGTGCTCCCCAGTGGGTCATTTGGACCGCATCACACCCTGAAACAGGGTCCCCTCGGCGTAGCTCACCGGGACAGGGCGATGGCCACCCGCACGGCCGAGCGGAAGCGGCTGAGGCCCCGGCGGTGGCGGCGGCCCAGGGGGTCCAGGCTGGAGAGCGAGGGCCGGCCGCCCATGCGAGAGATCAGCGCCAGCGTGGCCTCCTCACACTCCTGGAAGCCGCCCAGCAGCAGCAGCAGATACTTCTTCTGGTAGACCAGAGCCTTGCGGAAGCTCTCGGAGCGCAAGTACTTGCCGTACATTCTCTGGAAGCAGGGGGACGGGAGGAGAGAAAGGCCAAGCACCCGTTAGCCAGTGTGTCAGACAATACAGACATATATGGAGTGTACGTGATGTGTGATGATGTGTACTTATTTGACTGGTTTGGTCTGGAAATGTGACTGCACTCACTGAGATGGTTTATGGATGTCGCTGTGTCAAGTTGAGACTAATCAGCACAAAAAAAAAAACCTGTTTAATCAGGACATTGCTACCTTCAGGGTGACGTTGTCGGCTTCCGGTCCGGCCATGTCTTGCAGGACGTGGGCCCTGCTCTCCGCCCTGTGGCGGGCCACCTCAGCCTGGGAAATGAGCAGGGCTTTCTCCAGCCGACTCCTCTCTCCGCTCCAGGCCTCCCTCTCCTGGGACAACAGGACACTGCTGATCTCCGCCTTGTCGGCTCCTCGTCGGCTGCTGACAGACTGGGGGATGGGGGACAGCACAGCATGGCTATGAGTCTACACTGCTCCTTGGCAAACATCTTTCAACAGTTAAAAAGTAAAGTGGGATGTGCAGAGGATAGCCCATAGGCCTACTGCACAAGTGCATTAAAATGAGTCCATTGTGGCCGAAGACCACAGGGGATGATTAGCCGTTAGAGAGAGGCTGGAGGCTGAGGGTCTTTCCTCAGCCCTGTAGGAGGTATGTGGTGGAGTGGACTCACGCTGGGCCCTGGGCCCTGGAGGCCAGACTGCCGGTAGCGCCGGAGCTCCTCCTCCAGCAGCAGGCTCAGGTTCCTCAGGTCGTTCTTCTCCTCCGTCAGGCGGCTGACGAAGCCGGTGAGCTCAGCGTTCTGCCTCAGCAGCCGCTCGGCCAGGCCGCTGGAGCCGGAGTGCAGCAGAGGGCTGGGCAGCAGAGCACCGGGCTGGGGGAAAACAAACAAACAAACACACACACAAACACACACACACACACACACACACACACACACACACACGAAGGGTCATTCATATTGTTGTAGTGGAGAGTGATGGCTTTTAAAGGACTGATGTGATGTGATGGGGAATGGGTTTGGTTCAGGGTTTGTAGGCACACAAGGTGTTATTGTACAAAGATTCATGGCCCATTTCTGACTACATGGGGTCGGGACACTTGTCCATGCCCGTCTTTGAGACTTCAACTACACCTTAGTGACAGAACCCGAGAGCAAGACGACAGAAAACCCATTTGAACAGTCAAGTCAAAGCCAAAGAAGCCACTTCTACAACAATTCAATAAGAAGAGTTTCGTCTAACCTCTAGGGCTGAGGAAAACCCTGGTGAGTGCTGGAGCATGGTGATGACCTCATCAATGTTGGACTGAAGCCAGGACAACCCTTCACTCTCCACCTCTGCAGTCAACCTGTGTAAACAGCAGACACATCTGTTTAGCATATCTCACACACAAAAAGCATTGATTCTGTTTTGATCCTAGTTTGATGACTGAAGTACTATAAAATTTAAACAAAAAAATGCATTCAAATGGCCCATAATGGATTGGTGTAGATAAGCATTGGTGTCAATAGGAATGGTGCAAAATTGTGCACTTTAAATACATGAAAAGGCAAATATTGGGTATCTTGGAATTAAAATGATGGCTGGGGGTTTGGTAAAGTCTAAAGGATTACAGTACAAATTACTTCACTAGGCGATTACAGACCATCCCTCATTATCTGTGTCCACCCCCATACATACACATCCCAACAGACTGTGTGGCTACAAGTACAATCCACAGTGTGTAGACCCTCGGTCATAAAGGCACTGTACCTCCCAGAGGCCGTGCTGGCCATGGTGCGGGTCTTGCTGGCGATGAGTTGCAGCTTTCCTAAGATGCTGTCTGTGGAGGGCCTGGGATGGAGCAGGGCCCCGCTCCCTGCTCTGGGGGCCTCCTGGAGGAGAGGTGTGCCGGGGCCGACGTGGCCCTTCTGTTGGAGCAGCCAGTCTCTGGTGCGGCTAGTGGGCTCCCCGCCCCGCTGTGCCTCCTGCAGAGAGAGCAGCAGAGTCCACCAGATCACACAGAGTGGTCACACAACATACAGAGTGGCTTACAAAGCACAGTGGCTGCTGGAATCGCTTGCTGCTGCATTGTAACATACAGAATACTCTATCAATAGAAAGCACTGATCAAAGAAGTTACTAAGCACATAAACTGTTGTAAATGTAACGTGGTGTAATATAATATAAAGTTAATACAATCAGTTATTCAAAATCCTTTTGCTGAATATTCTTTATATCTTAAAATACAAAAAAGGTTTACTAAGTATCGTGTGTCAAAACTATAGAGGAATAATAATAACATATATAATAAAGATTATACCAGTCCTACGTACGTTTTGGCTGGCAGCCCTCTCTCCTTCCCTGAGCTCTTCAAGACGAGTCATGCTCTCCTCCAGCCTCCGCTTGTCCTGCTCCAAACTCCTCCTCATCTGCACCTCCCTCTCCAGCTGGCCCTGCACCGCCCGCGTCTGCTCCCTCACACTCTCCAGCTGGGCCCGGGCCTCCTGCAGGGCCTCCTGCTCCTGGCCTGACCTCTGACCTGCGGAAGTCAGATCCTGCTCTCGCCTCAGGGCCGTCAGTTTCTGAGCCTCCAGCTCTCCCAGAAGACACACCACCTGGAGAAACAGAACCTGGTGAGGAGGGCCTGGATGAGGAGCTAACGGGGTCATAGGCTATGTGCTCACTTAACACACCAAGGCTTTAAGAGCCCAATCGGCCATTTTAACAACAACCAACAATAGGCTGGAGGTGGCCCAACATGGATGACAACGGGTCCAATACATTTGTAAGCTTCTAAAGTCATTATTCAACATGATCAGGTTTATTTACATAGTCAGTATATCAAATTTCTGACCCAAAAATGCTACTTTTTCTGAGGTTCTGTTGGTATCCCTGAGCTGTTGTGTTGACTCTGGAGTGAACAGCGGCAGTGAACTAGCACCACCCCTACACTAAGGGTAACTAGTAATGGTGTTCTGGAGTTGAGACAAACCGTACCCAGGATGTTCAGGGGCTTACCGGCCCCCGGGATGCAACAAGACACTACTCAGTCATCTACAGGTATACATAATAAATATAGAATAATAGAAATATAAGGGGCATTCTTTTGGTATGTGATATTAATACTGTATGACTCATGTAAAAACTGTGGATGGAGCTTTAAACACAGCTCCCATTGGGGATAGACAACGTACAGTGTGATAGACCACAGAGGAAGCTGACAGAGGTGTGTCCCCACCTGTGTGTGTTTCTCGTCCAGCTCGGTCTGCAGCCGCTGCAGCAGCCCCTCCAGTGACTGTGACCCTCCTGGACCCCCAGTGGGACCACCCTGATCCCCTCCACCCTCCTCTTCAGAGGGACACGCCGTCTTGGAGCTACCCCGCCGCAGCTCCTTCTCTCGGCCCAGCGCGGCGCTCAGCTCCTGGGCTTTGGCCCGCTCGGTCTCCACATGAACCTGGAGCTGCGAGACGCACCCCTGGAGGTCCAGGCGCTCGTGCTCCGCCTGCTGGGAGCGCTGGCTGGATGCGTGGCGCTCCTGGGCCACCGCCGCCGTCAGCTCAGCCACACTCCTCTGCTGCTCCTCTAGGGTCAGCCTGAGGTCCTGGAACCACAAGCAGGAGACACATGAGGAGGTGTCTCTACATTCTTTTCTTACCAGTCTACGTATTGTCTAAATCTCCATAGAGAGAGGTGGGTGTACTCCTTATGCCGGCCTGCTTAGAGTCCACAGCACATAAGCATGCCTCAACACAGTACATACTAATGACAGGTAAATGAACCAACAAAGAGGAGGACGTGTTTGGGTGAGCATGACCTCATTTGCTCACAGTCTGCTTGACACTGAACCCCATCAAGAAGCAATAACCCATCTGCATTAGAACCTTTGCAAACCACCGCTTACTTCTAACTCTTCTCTCTCAGTCTCCTCCTTCCTGGAAGATGCACACTTCTCCTTCTCAGCGGCCCACTGGAGATCTCTGCTCCTCTTCTTCTCTTCTGCCAGCTGGTCGGTCAGGCGGTCCAACACCGCTGCATTCTGGGACACCTCAGCTCTGTCAGCAAAAACAAACAGAAACATCAACAATACGCAGACACATCAAACAAAAAGGCACAATTTCATGTGATTCAAAAATGCAGAAACTGAGATACAAAATTAAGCACACATAATGTTTACGATCAACCAAGATGAAGGTAAAGTGTGGAATGATGCGTTTGTGCCATGTGCCTCTGTGTCTCTAACGTGTATTTCAAGCGAAGGCTTTTGAGCTGTCTTGCTAAGCTATGAACACGTCTAAGGGTGTGGTTGTGTGTTTGTAGCTGTAACCTGAGTGTGTCCAGCTCTTTCAGGTGTTTGTTTTGGGCCTTCAGAGTGGTCTCCAGCTCCAGCTGTGTCTTGGCCAGCTCTCCCCTGAGTTCGTCCACGGTCCGTCGGGTATCCTCCGGATCACCAGCAGCTCCCAGGGAGGCACCCCTCTCTCTCTGGCCTTCTACGCCAGGTCCTCCCCTCGACAGAGCACCCAACTGGACAGCTGAGAGACAAAATGTTGTTTATCAAAGCTTTAGTCAAATGCTAGACCCTTATGTTGTGTCATTACACACTTCTTTACATTAGAATAATCCAGCAGGTGTTTTTAATTACATTGACAAAGGAGCATTGAAGGGAAAACTAGACCTGCCGGAATGGTCAAAACGAGCACAAACAAACAACAATAACAAAAAAAACACTATCTAGAAAAGTTACAGTACAAGTTCCACCCTGATGGGCTGTTAATAAACTGTACATATCTAAAGTGAGGTCTGTACAACAAGCCACCGGTCTCAATGGTAGGCCATGCTGTAGGTCTAGCCAATTTCTTTCATCAGTTGTGCACTGTTATATCCTCACCAAAACAACCAGCATAAATTCATTTCAAATATGAATTACAATTATTTTATTGTCTTGTTTCAATTGTTTGTAATGACAAAAACCCCTTTTCAGTCTGTCCAGAAACCCACCTGTATTGGCGGTGCTGCTGGGGCTGAGGTCCTGGCCATGCAGAGTCTCCAATTGGAGTCTCAGCTGGCGGATCTCAGAAATCAGAGTGGTCCTGTCTGCAGAATGGAGGGCCCCCATGGCTTCACGATGGTGGGCGTCCTGCTCAACAAACACCAGCACACACACTCAATACAGCACAGTGCTGGGAAACTCCAACATCGACTTTGGAAAACATGGGAGGGGGACTTGTGGAACAGGTTAATGAGAGGACTAGACAAATAGGCATAAAGAGTTGAGAAACGCTAGCGCTAAGAAAACAGCCCGTTCTTTGTAGTGAAAACGTGTTTAGCTTCTATTGCATGGGTTACAACTATGGATCTCTTAAGCTTGTCTTGATGTGTTCAGAACATTGCTTGGATCATTATAGACCTGCTTTAATGTGTTGAGAACATTACAGGGGTTACTACAGACATGTTTCGCTTTGTTCAGAACATTGCAGGGGCTAAACCAGACCTGTTCAGCCAGCCTTTGCTCCAGCTGGTTGAGGTGGACGACAGCGTCGCTGGTGTCCAGCAGGTCCAGCTGGGCGTAGAGAGCCGTCTTCAGCACGCTGCGCTCCTTCTCAAACACCTGCTGGACGGCGCCCAGGAGCTGCCCCCGCCAATCCACACTGCCTGCAGTCTAGACACAAAAAGACCCTGGTTAGAAGTTTAGAAATGAAATACTAATTTTCATCTTTGGGACCTGTTGGGAATATAATGTAGTGTATTATCAGTAAGGAGTTAGAGTAATGCTGTAATATTTATTTACTTGTACAGCAATTTATATTCTTATTTTTATTTAATATTATAATCTATGAAAATATGTTGCATGGCTCATTATAGACCTGTAGCAAGGGTTATCTGAACAATTCTTAAATAAAAGCAAGTTACTACAATACTGGAGCCTCCCGTCATGTGAACTATTGCAATAAAATACCAAGGTTGATATTCAAACTTGACATGAAAAGTCAGCAGCTTCCACATTTTGTCTAACCAATAGAAACAGTGTGTTAAAATCAAAGGAAATTAGTTTTTGAAACGGTTTAATGACACACAGCCAGCAAACTAAAGGCCTTCGAGTGTGTGCCACTGTGCTTGTACCTGTGTTTCCTTGTGCAGCTGCATTTGTGTGAGGAGGTCTTTGAGCGCCTGCACGGTGGCCAGCAGGGCCTCCCTGTCCCTGGCCCAGCCCTGGGCATGGAGAAGGGCCTCAGCCCCAGCCTCGCCCTCCAGCAGGGGCAGCTCTGACAGAGAAAGCACCTGCATGCCCTCCTGGTGCACCTCACGGAGTAGGGTCTAAAGGGAACCATACAGAACACATCCAGTTCACTAAAACATGTGCGTTCAAAACATGGAGCGACCAAAACAAATGCTAATAACTAGTGTATGCAATACTGAAAATCCACAATATAACAACATATTAACAACTTCGTAACATTAAACTTTCAGTCATAGGAGCCAAACATGAATAACCTTCAAACACTAAACTGCCATTTTTAGTAAGCACTACCAGTTCTCCATTGAAAAATATAATGTTCTTTTGTTGTTTCAGGCAAAAAGACTGAAAACATCACCCTGTTAGAATGCATAACCTTTTTTTTACTGTTAAATTGCAAGGCAAGCTTCGCTGTAGCTATGGCCTGGAAGTAAACGTTAAGTGCAGTATCTTGTGCCCATCTTTTAGAAGGAA
>JAPMUY010011024.1:10000-13253 GCA_026901105.3 Galaxias olidus | reverse complement strand
TTCCAGACTGATGAGATCCACAAACGCCCACCTCCCTCTCTCTCTGTTTATCTTACAATGAATTCCCTCTCTCTTTTCCTCTATGGAGCCCCTCACTGCGTTTACAAACACACCCAAGCTCACACTCCCACATCCACACACACACACACACACACACACACACACATTCCCTTTTGCGTACGCACATGCATTTCCACACGGAATATACAATCTGAGCAAATTTCAGCCAGCAGTAATATATGGAGGTTTTTTCTTCTTCTGAGATTGTAAACCAGTAGAAGCCTTGGATCAATTACACAGTCTACAGTAGTCTTTGATAAAGAACATGATAAGAATTTGTGCGTGCGTGCGTGCGTGCGAGGTCGTGCGAGTGTGTGTTTGTCTTTTGGGGTTCAAGGCTCTTATTCTATATTAAATTTTTTCCCTCAAAACAGATTTTTACACGTTATTGAGTCAAAGTATTGACTCTGAACTTTATATGATGTGAATCAGTTACACGTCATTGTGTATGCGTGCTTGTGCTTTGTAGTTTATTTTCGTGCTTGTGTGTGAGAGAGTCCAGACGGAGCCTCCTTTGAAGAAGGAGTAGAAGAAGTGATAGCCAGTTAGCTATGCCTTGGTGTTTTTTCACAAGATACACACACACACACACACACACACACACACACACACACACACACACACACACACACTTGTTAACACAACATTGCCCGCCTGTTGGCAACCCCTCACTATATGTGTGGGAATTTTCACATGTGTTTATGTGGTAGTTGGGGGGTAGGGGTGTGTGTGTGGTATGTGTGTGTGTGTCTCCCCCTCCTTGGTGGTCAGCTATGATTGATAGCAGGTCCCAGTTTGTCCAGAGGTCTGCTAGAATGACCTACGGTTGAGATAAATATAACACAAATAATTAGCCGCACAGCAATTAGACCGCAATGGCGGGAAATATCCCTGACCTGGCAACGGAGCCTGCCATGTCTGAATGCGGCATTGTTCAGCTTCGCGCCGCGTTTCCGACTCTTGAAACCGTTTGTTTTTGTTTGTGTTGAGTGGCAACAGGAATATTTAAACAGACCACAACAGAGTGCCCGCCTCAGGCTGTAGGGATGTTTGGCTGTCGGGAGTTTGGCCAGACAATCTTTGAGTTACATTTTCACGTTACACCTAAGTTCTTCATTAGAAAAAAAAAAAATTTGATTGTCATTTTTTTTATTTATTTTTCCTTTTTTAGATAAGCCTTCTACTCTTTCTTTGTAAGAACAAATACCCACGTATATTTTGAAAAACATGTATTTGTCCGCTAAACTTTCAGTGCAGTCTAGGTTCCCAACCCTAGTAAGTAGGTTGAGTTCTGTTCTTAATAATGCCGTGTGTGTCACTGTCTTTGTTTTTACACACAGCCTTAAAATAACTTTGCATGTTGCCGTTCCCGACTTCCACATTGTTGGGCCTGCTGGTTTAATAGTCTTGCAAGGCCTGGCACACACTATAAATGAAGACTAAAGTCTTAAAAAGTTATGTTCGGTTTTCCTCCGGCGCTGAATCCACCGTTTCTCTTTGACCCGGGCCTGGGAACCGGCACAAATCGCCGGGTGCTTTTATTGAACGAGACAACCCTTCAACAGATAAAACTTTCAAAGAACCTCCTGGGAGTTTGATTTATGAGGGCGCTCAACCCTCACTTATTTCCTCTCTTCATTTCGTAGAGATTTGTAATTTATTCTGTTTTATTCTATTCAGACCTGTGAAACCGGTGAAAATTCATTATTTTGTATGTGATCATTTTTTGTGATAATCTGTTTCTCCCCCTGGTCTCTCCCTTGTGACTGATTCAGAGATAGAGCTAGCCTGAGTCCCTCAGCTCACTGGATCATTACCCAACCCCTGAAATGGTAGCAACCAGAAAACCCCATACCAGCCACCTCCAGTCTCTTTCCAGCCTGACACTGAGTTTGAAAAGAACGACAGAGCTCGGGAGGAGAGAAGGAGACAGGAGAAGAGAGAGAGAGATGGGATGAGAGAGAAGGGAGGAGAGAGAGAGAGAGAGAGAGAGAGAGAGAGAGAGAGAGAGAGAGAGAGAGAGAGAGAGACAAGGGAGGAAAGCGGAGCGAACGGGAGAGGAGGAGGCGGAGAGGAGGAAGAGAGAAGGGAGGGAAGGGGAGTGAACGACAGAGGAGGAGGAGGAGGAGAGGAGAGGTTGAGTAAATTGCCGTTGGCGGCGGGCGGCCCCGCTCCCTGGCTGGTGGGTAATGAGAGGCTTTGGAGAGCGACTTCATTGCTCCCAGATGCCGTGCGGCTACCCCGCCGCCTTTGATCTCCACGCCCAAGTCACCAGCGCTGTTCAATCTGACTCCCCCACTCACACACACACACACACACACACACACACACACACACACACACTCACACACACACACACACACACACACGTGTCCGTGCGCCTGCACGCCAAACACACTCACACGCGTGTATATATTAGCACACTGGCATGCCCACGGCTAAGGAACCAGCGTTGAAAGATGTCTGTGCTCTCCCCTCAGGAGATCAGCCCCTGTAGCCCACTGGAGACACGTCTTCTCAGAGTGGGTCCCATTGTGTGTGTGTGTGTGTGTGTGTCGTCCCCTCACTCAGGAGATCAGCCCCTGTAGCCCACTGGAGACACGTCTTCACAGAGTGGGTCCCATTGTGTGTGTGTGTGTGTGTGTGTGTGTGTGTGTGTGTGTGTGTGTGTGTGTGTGTGTGTGTGTGTGTGTGTGTGTGTGTGTCGTCCCCTCACTCAGGAGATCAGCCCCTGTAGCCCACTGGAGACACGTCTTCACAGAGTGGGTCCCATACGGCCTCGGTGTGGTTTGTAACAGAATGTATGGCTCGCATCTGTACCATCTTTTATTGTGTGTGTGTGTGCGTGTGTGTGTGTTCAAGTGTGTCATTCAAAGTGTGTGTTCTAGAGTGTGTGTCTGTGTGTTTTCTAACGAGCATGTATGTGTGTGTTTTCATTCTAGTGAGTGTGTTTTCCATGGAGCATGTTGGAGTGTGTGTTTGTGTGTGTGTGTGTGTGTGTGTGTGTGTGTGTGTGTGTGTATTCGAAGGAGAGGGTGTGTATGTGTGTGGGGCCCTTGTTTGGATTAGCCGAGCGGGGCTGGGGTTGCGGGCAATGTTGGGGCTGGGGCTGGGGCTTGGGAGGGGTGGGGGCTGGGGTGGGGAGGGGGCTGGGGAGGGGCCTGGGGAGGGGTGGGGGCTGGGGTGGTACCGG
>JAPMUY010011024.1:0-5000 GCA_026901105.3 Galaxias olidus | reverse complement strand
TCTGGCACGTCCTCCTTGGGACACTCTCACGTGTCTTACCTACAACACACACATTCTCCTGTCTTAAAAATACTTTCTTTCTCTACCTTTCTTTATCCATCTTTCTTTCTCACTCAATCCCTCTCGTCTTTCCTCGGATCATCCCTATGTCGTCGCCCCCCCCCCCCCCCCCCCCCCCCCCCCCCGCCCCAACCCCCCCTCTGTTTCACACTTGCTTCTCGTTCCAGGGCGACGGGGGTGACGACAACAGTTCGGACAACCTGATGAACTCCATGGACCCCCAGCTGGAGCGACAGGTGGAGACCATCCGGAACCTGGTGGACTCCTACATGGCCATCGTCAACAAGACCGTCCGCGACCTCATGCCCAAGACCATCATGCACCTCATGATCATCAACGTGAGGACTCACTGTAGAATAGAGTATCGTACTGTACAACCTAGCCCTAACCCCTTATGATCATCAACATGAGGACTCACTGTAGAATAGAGTATCGTACTGTACAACCTAGCCCTAACCCCTTATGATCATCAACGTGAGGACTCACTGTAGAATAGAGTACCATGCAGTACAACACAGTACAGTACAGTACAGACTGTAGCCACTGACGGACTAGACTAAGCTCTCCTTCATGCCTGCTGCTGGAATAGAAAACACTTTGCAGGAATGCACATGTTAAATAATTCAAAATATCTTCCGTGGCATGCAGCAAGGGAGTTTATCCTTCAATGGCCTAAGACAGAACCTGAAGCAAGACAAGACAATTTGCTTTTGTCGATGGACAAAAATAATAGAATAACAAATGAAACTCCCCTAAAATTCTAACATGTTGACTCGAGTCTTCTCACAATGCTTCACTTAAAAAAAACAGACTTTCCCTGTATAAACAAAGCTGAACAATACATCTTGGAATATCATGTTCAAAACGTTCCCGCCTCCTCCACCCCCCCTACCCACCCACCCCACCCACGTCCCCAGACCAAAGACTTCATCAACTCGGACCTGCTGGCCCAGCTGTACTCGTGCGGGGACCAGAACAGCCTGATGGAGGAGTCCCAGGAGCAGGCCAAGCACCGCGACGAGATGCTCCGCATGTTCTTTGCCCTGAAGGAGGCGCTGAACATCATCGGCGACATCAGCACCTCCACGGTCACCACCGCCATGCCGCCGCCCGTCGACGACTCCTGGCTGCAGGTGCAGCGCGCCAACGCCGGCAGGTACGGACGGAGGGGTGGGGGGACGGAGGGAGGGAGGGAGGGAGGAAAAGGAGGGCAGGTTTCGGAGGCACCAGAGCTTTGGGCAGGTACAGATGGAGGGATAGGGAGAGAGAAAGGACGACTAAAGTAGGAGCGAATGGATAACATGGAGGAGGAGAAGGCAGAGGGGAGGTCATTCCTGGAGGGAAGATGTATGGGGAATGTATTCAGACGGAGGGTCTGGCTTGAGGGATGTTCTGCTATGGTTGTGACTCCCCCTGCTGGTTTGGTAACGAACTGCTACCTCCTGATTGATTTATCATTGAGCACTACGTTCATTTGTCTTCTATCTTTACCCTCTTTCTATTTCTCTCTCTCTCTCTCTCTCTCTCTCTCGCTCTCTCTCTCTCTCTCTCTCTCTCTCTTTAACTGTCTGTCTGTCTGTCTGTCTGTCTGTCTGTCTGTCTGTCTGTCTGTTCCTCTGTCTGTCTGTTCCTCTGTCCCTCTGTCCCTCCTCTGTCTTATATAATCTAACCCATTCTTTTCTCCGCACACCTCTCCAACCCCTCCAGGTCTCCAGCGACCAGCCCACTTCCAAACAGAAGGGCCCCCCCGGGTCCCCCGGCCCGCCCTGGCTCACGAGGCTCTGCCCCCACCCTCCCCCCGGCCGGGGGCCCACCCGTCCCCTCTCGTCCAGGGGCCTCTCCCGACCCCTTCAGTGGACCCCCTCCATCGGTGCCCTCCAGGCCCAACCGCGCCCCACCCGGTGTGCCTAGGTGTGTGGATCCCCCCCATGCCCCCCCCCCCCCCCATTAACACCTCCCTGTGGTTCTACCCACAGAACCTAGTCCCATAATAACAACCTTCTTCAGTCAATTGAAGTTTTACAGGTAGACGAATACGAGGGTGAAAGACTAACATGCATAGACCTGACTAACAGGAGATATGTGCAGAAGAACAACACGCATGATGATTAGACAGACATTTGTTTTTTGACGAGCTGAAGTCCTGAATGCTTTCTGTTGCGAAGGGGAATGTGAAGACACCAGGATGGAGGGATGACGGAGGTAAATGAAAACAGGAACGCCTACTTGATGTCTTAGACAGATGGATGTACAGACGACCGATAGAATAAAGCAGAGACAGGAGGAGGAGGAGGAATAGGAAGGAAGAGGCAGAAAAGTCAAAGGGATTTGTGATAGATTTGATAGCTTTGTGATAGATTTGAAAAGGGGAAGAGAGAGTGTGTGCTAGCGTCTTAGTGCAGATGAAGTAGCTCTCCGATGAAGCAGCCCTCCCCTGTCTCAAATCTCTGTCCACTGAAAAAGGGTCCCAAGTCGCCAAAACACCAACGTGCATGTCCCCTGTCACGCCGATGGCGTGCGTGTGATGTATGGCACCCTGCCGGATGTTCAAGCCTAAGCTGTTGTTCCAATGTGAGGGGAGGGTCAGAGTGAAGACCAGGTCATGAAAGACCCTTCCCTCACGTTGGAACAACTGCTTACGCTTGAACATCCGTGAGGATGCCAAAATGTCTCTTACACTGTGTGTGTGTGTGTGTGTGTGTGGTCGCTTGCCGTCACCGCAAACTTTCTTCATCGTTTTCACTGCTGGAGATTTAGGCATCACTCTTACGTTACCTTCCTCTTCCACTCGTAACAGTCTCAACAACACTTTCTTTTCTATCCTTTTTTTCTCTCCGTTTTGAACGCTAGTATATGAAAAAAGAGGTTCTTGTTTGTACTTATGGGAGAACCCAACTTTTGATCCTCAAAGGAACCCATTTAAAGTCCTGTCTGTAGTGGGTAGAACCCAGAACATTACTTTTAGACGTTAATTAAATATGGGCGTCTAATTAAAGGTTCAACTCAGCTTTTACAAATGGACCAAAAGTGTTTCTTTCATGGTTGCATCGAAAGAACCTACATAAAGTGTCTGATCGTCATTGAATTTTCATTGAGTGGGCCAAAGGTTTGATCCACAACAAAATGTCCGCTTGGCCCAGCTTACGTCTCTACTAGCCTTGTCCCCCTACCCTAACATCAACTACTACCTAGCCAGCAGAGTTTGAATTTAGAGTTTTTTATGTTTGCTTTAGAGTGGCAAGGGGGGGGGGGGTAATGAGGAACAGGTAGAAGAAGAGAGTGTAGAGAGGCAACGTTGTTTTCTTTTTCTCTCCTGTCTGCTCACTATCTGGCCACTGCACCACTAACATTTGCCTTGTGCATGCCTGTGGTTGTCAGCTAACGTTTTGTTTGAACCCGGTCCGATCGGATGTCGACTCCCGGTCAGGACCGCAGGCCGAGTCTTTAACCGATGGAGACACGCGCGTCGCTCGTTTACGGCTCGCCTGCTCGCTCTCTCTCTCTTACACACAAACTGACACCTTCAAAACGTTTTGTCTGACATGTTTTGTTTGGCATTCAAATTCCCAATTCAAACCCCCTAAACAATGGCCCTGAATTCTGATTGGCCCCGGATGTGAGAGCCAAGTCGTGCCGTGTGACGCGGGTCCTCTCCCGCTCCGTAACCTCTTTGTGTTTGTTTGCACTCCTCTTCTTCCTCCTCACCCTCCTCTGCCTCTGCCTCGCCTCTCTGTTCCACCTGTGACTATGGTTCCTCTTTCAGAATCACTATCAGTGACCAGTGAAGAGTAAAGTTACTGGTACGTTTTTCTTGGTGCACAGCTCACCTTCGTCGGGTAACATCATCATCATCATCATCCTCGCAAAGCTTTTTCTTAAGACTCCCGTCCCTCCACTGCATGACTGTCGCTCGTTCTACCTTTTCTTTTTTTCACTCAGGGTTTTTTCTTTTCCTTTTCTTAGAGTACTGCATGGACAAACACACACACACACACACACCCACACGTACGGGAGCACAGGCACATAGTTCACTGTGTGTGTGTGTGTGTGTGTGTGTGTGTGTGTGTGTGGGTGTGTGTGTGTGCCTCCCTGGTTTGAGGTGGGGCTTTTTGCAGACAGTAGAAGGTCTGCAAGCTTATGCTTATTTAAAGGGTGTGCAGGCTGAACAATTGGATTGTTTGGAAAGTCAGTGGAATCAAATAATCCTTGACGCAGCACACACACACACACACACACACACACACACACACACACACACACACACACACACACACAGACACACACACAGACAGACACACACACACACACACACACACACATTTCCATGAGCTGCTTATAGAGGGAGTTTCAGCTTGATGCCAGTTCAGTGTTTCGGTGTCTGTTTTGGTGTGTGTCCGCATCCTGTGTGTCACTTCCTGTGTGTGACATCCTATTCATCCCCCCAGCTCAGTCTGTTGTGGTGACATCACTCTTCTGTCTCCGTCAATCTGTCTATCTGTCTGTCTGTAGGGTTCAGAAGGAAGTCAGGAGGTTAGATAACAGATTTACGTTGAACTAACGATCTGGCTAGATGAGATTAGACAGTTGGCAGCTGGGTCCTTTCCAGATATATAGCCACCGATAAATGTTGGCTTTTTTTTTCCTTCTGTAAAATAATGCCTTTGATGATTTGATGACGCAGGGAGAAAGAAAAGAGCAGTCACAAAGCCAAATTCAGCTCCTAGCGCAGCAATGTAATGCATGTAAATGTACTGTGTGACTAATGTGTTTTATTGTCTGTTCACGTTTGATAGCTCGTAGTTAACAACAGCGACACCTTGTGTCTAGTGGAGGTAAAAGATCGACGCTGTATATGAACCCTGTGTTCCTGTCTACCACATTGTCCTATGTAGGCCCATTCTTGTGTATGACTCTGCATGTGTGTTTGTGTGTTTGTTCGT
>JAPMUY010011023.1:0-13394 GCA_026901105.3 Galaxias olidus | reverse complement strand
TTTTGGTCTCTTGCTCATATGTAACCTTGCTGTTTGAAATTGCACCTCTAGTCCAGCAGGTGGCCACCTCGAGTCTTTCTTGTCCAATCAGCTGTTCCCAGTGTCACGCTTCCCCAGTGTCATGGTAGTATTGACCCCTATAACCTAGCCCTAACCCTAACCCCTAACCCTGACCCTAACCCTAACCCTACACTAACCATGCTGGAATCAAACATCACCCCTCCCTTCTCTTACCCTGACCCTAACCACTAAGGGACACAACTCAACTTAACCAGGCTGGAGTCAAATATCACCCCTCCCTTCCCTTACCCTGACCCTAACCACTAAGGGACTCACACCTCACCTTAACCATGCTGGAGTCAAATATCACCCCCCCCCCCCCCCCCCCCACCTTCCCTTACCCTTACCCTGACCCTAACCACTAAGGGATTCACACCTCATCTTAACCTGCTGGAGTCATGCTGGAGTCAAATATCACCCCTCCCTTCCCTTCCCCTGACCATAAACCCTAGGGGATTTACACCTCAACCTAACCATGCTGGAGTCAAATATCACCCCGCCCATTGTCTCACCCTGACCCTAACCACTAGGGGATTCATGCCTCATCCTAACCATGCTGGAGTCAAATATCACCCCTGCCTTCCTCCACCCTGACCCTAACCACTAGGGGATTCATGCCTCATCCTAACCATGCTGGAATCAAACATCACCCCTCCCATTCTCTCACCCTGACCCTAACCACTAGGGGATTCATGCCTCATCCTAACCATGCTGGAGTCAAAAATCACCCCTCCCTTCCCTTACCCTGACCCTAACCACTGGGGGATTCACACCTCATCTTAACCATGCTGGAGTCAAATATCACCCCTCCCATTCTCTTACCCTGACCCTAACCACTAGGGGATTCATACCTCGCCCTAACCATGCTGGAGTCAAGTATCACCCCTCCCATTCTGTCACCCTACCCCACAAGAGACCCCCAAAACCCCCCCACCCCTCCCCACCCCACAAGGGAAAATTCAGTCCTCAACTTGACAACCTTAGTGGATAAGGAGACTGCCATCCATCTCACCCCCTCAAAAAAAACGTCCCTTACCCTCACCCTTCCTGTTGAGAAGCACACGGGATATTGTAGGGCCCCGGCCTGATTTTGGAATGTGTTATATCCTGTAATATACATACATTTCTAGAAACGGAGGGGACTTTCCCCTGTCCCCACCTGTAGAATCACTTATGGTGCCACTTTCCTAAGCCTATGCGGGTCAAAGCATTGAACTGCTTGGCGAGGGTTATCTCAGAGATAAAAACCTAGACCTAACCCTAACCCTAACCCCTAACCCTAACCCTAACCCTAACCCTAACCCTAAACCCTAACCCTAACCCCTAACCCTAACCCTATCAGTCTCCCAACTCAACTGCCTGGATCTGCAGCACTTTCCAGTTACACTAGGTTTCACACTTGTGTAATCTGACTGTCTCAGATACCTATCAGTCTCCTCTAACCATCAAAGGTCAAAAGGCCACCGTGCCTCAACCTAACAAGGAGACTTGCCTCAACCTAACAAAACCAAGATTAGAGATCACCTTTCCCACTCTCTTACCCTGACCTTAACCATTTGGGAATCGATGCCTCAACTTAACCGTAGTTGCACTGTGTCCGGGTCACAGAGGCTCACAACAACTTTATTCAACTATCCCTTCCCACACTCCACCCTGCTGGATGATTCTGGATCTGCAGCACTTTTAAATTACACTGATGGTTAACCCCTGTGTAATCTTTCTGTCTCAGATACCTATCAGTCTCCCAACTCCCTTGTCAAGGAAAGGGACATACTGCTGACCTTCACTCCACCCTGCTGGTTGAGCATGGATCTGCAGCACTTTCAAGTTACACTAGGTGTCACACTTGTGTAATCTGACTGTCTCAGATACCTATCTGTCTTCACTAACCATCAAAGGTCAACAGGCCAATGTGCCTCAACCTAACAAGGATACTCTTGCCTCAACCTAACGAAACCAAGGTCAGAGATCATCTTTCCCACTCTCTAACCCTAACCTCAACCTACCATGCTGGAGTCAAGTATCAAACAAACCCCCCCCCCCATTCTCCCGTCCTGACCCTAACCACTAGGGAATTCACACTCATGTGCTCTTGGATAGGTTATCTGGCCAATTGAAATGGCTGGTGCACAAATGAGCTCAACAACATCTCTGAGTTCTAAAACCAAATGCCATTTTCGTTGTCACCTGGATTTTCTATTTTGTCTCCAATCCAGACGGGCAATCTTCTGAGCAAACACCAATTTTGCACAGGATGTCCCCCAAGTTTTCCACCCTCTGGATTTTACTTCACAGGGTTTGTCGTTAGCATCCTTACCAAGCTACTTGAACTGACTCATTCTCCGATTCAACTCAAGATAGCTGAACTGTTCATCCACCTAAGCAAGATGGTTAATGTACAATACCAGATCAAAAGACAAAATACCTTCAAAAAGATCATGGCCAAAACATGGTGGTTACCCTGGCTGACATACATGGAAGTATGGGAGCGTATTAAATAGAGAGTCAAATTGAACACCTCCACTAGATGAAGACTGTCCTTCTGGTCTGTCCATGATCACTGTATGACTGGATTGTGCGGTTAGTGCCTTGGATAAGAGGGTTTGCCTTGAATGCTCCTCTGTTGATCTCACAATATCTGCAGAAGTATGAACTCCTGCTGAAATTCTCAACAAAGCCTCCTATGTTGTCCCTTGCAATGACACACAAAGTTCTCTTGTAGACCTTTAAATCAGAATCACACACACACACACACACACATTCTCTCTCTCTCAGTACTCCTACTCACCACCACACACACACACACACAGGGTAATGCCATTGAGCTCAGGATCTTTAAAGTCATTGACCAAGGAGCCCAAAACCAAGTCTTGACCAAACTGCTTAAAGTCCTGTTCATGTTGCTTGTGATCAGGGACTTAATCTGATTTAATCGTTTGTTTGATAGGAACATACTGAGAAAAACAATCTTCGCCTGCTTCATTCTGACCTAGACAGATCAGAAATGGCTTTACATAGTAGATATTGCTGTTCTTGAAAACAATTTTTCTTTTCTTGTCATTTTTCAATGACTGAGTGTTGCAGGCCCTAAAGAGATCCTCAGGTTTCAGGACATTGATCACATTGCTTGATCTGCACCAGTGAGTTTATTTGGGAAGCAAAATCACATCGAAACAGCATTCCAATTGCCCTCAACCGTGACCCATGACAAGCTACCCTGCTAGCTAGAAACAACGCAGCTAATATTTGACAAAGATATCAAAACGTTAGACAGCCGAATAGTCATCAAAACTAGACATATTTAAATTAATATACATTAAAAGTTAAGACTGTATGAGGAAAATACTGTAGATGAAAAATACTTTCATGACTCTTTTTTGTCTTGCCAGAAAACGTTGATAAGAATGAGTCATCAGTTTGTCCTTCAGCGGGCACCACAGAGCAAGTGCATAATAAGTTTGGTTGCTCTGTCTCCTTTCTGATTGGTGAAGTGTGAGTTGTTACATTTGCCCCCAGTCTTCCATAAATGTTTATGAAATGTATCCATTCCAAGGATGGATTTTTACAGACCAACCATAGACGGAGAAAATCGCACACTATTGCAGTCCAGCATGGAGTGGTTTGAATGGATAGCATGAAGTGTATTACCATAGGTAAACTTTCTAATTTGACTTCTGCCTAAGACATGCAAGTTCCAGTTCAGATAAGTGAGATGTAAAATGTATTACAACTCTTAACCATGAACCCACATTAAACTATACAGTCCCTGGATTGTTTAAGTGTACATATAACTGTTAATTAACAAAACGTAAGAATGATTTGATAAATACTAAATCAAGCTGAACATTTTATATTGTTTAGTCTCTTTCAAAGATGTGTCCATGTGTGCACTTAGCATACTGTTTGCATTAGCCCGGACACTGGATTTCCATAAGCCACCATCCCAACCTTGAAACACATTAAGGACAACTCATAAACAAACATTAGTCGTCTGCAGTATAATAGCAAGTTCTTATCAGTCAGTTCACTATCATGGGATAAATATAAAAAATGGGATTTTAGTAGACTGGCTTTAATTTGAAGTTTACTGCACTGTATTAATGAACAGTATCTATCTTAGGGGCATTGCAAGACTCCAGTTATGAATCACACTCAACACAAATGTTTAGCTAATGTGAGAAGATGAAATATAGTCATTGCTTTTCCCCCAAATAAAAATTTGTTTTACTAACTTTAGGTGAACTAATAGACAGGTGACATGCTACTATGGGCTGTGTATCAGAAAAGGCTCCATTCACCTGTACATCTAATATTTGGGGTCAGATGGTGTCACATGACTTTAAAGAGAGATTTGTATGTAATCCATATTTGAATGTTGCAGGAGAAAAGACTGGGATCAAGAGAGGAGAGACCCAGAGCAGACTTTCAAGACAGGAAGACACCAAACGCTTCTCCCTTCACAGGTACCAAACAGTTTGTAATTTCTTTTTATCTTTCTTTCTTTCTTTCGTGGTATGGTGGTTTACTGTTAAAGAGATCTTTATAATTTCCACCACTGAACAATTTTTGTTACTTTACATTTTTACATGTGGTTCAATATCACGTTTTAAAATACAGATTTGATTTATTACTGATCTAAAGTTTGGTGTTCTTATTGTACCCTGATGTAGGATAGTAATGATACCTCTGTCACCAAATCAATAAAGCTAGGCATCAGGGAGTGTGGTCACTGTGATGTAGGATAGTAATGATACATCTGTCACCAAATCAATAAAGCTAGGTATCAGGGAGTGTGGTCACTGTGATGTAGGATAGTGATGATACATCTGTCACCAAATCAATAAAGCTAGGCATCAGGGAGTGTGGTCACTGTGATGTAGGATAGTGATGATACATCTGTCACCAAATCAATAAAGCTAGGCATCAGGGAGTCTGGTCACTGTGAGTAGTTACTCTAGAAACTCAAAGGAATCAGTGCATGTTGTGTAAACCACTTTAGTTATAGCAAATTCAATTTGATGGTTATTTCCATGAAGGTATTTAAATATTTAAAAACATCTTTTGTGTGTGGCCATAATAATTGTACTGCGTTAAAACAGTTTTAAAATATGTAAAACATGTATAACAGTGGGACAAATGGTAGTGTGTTATGTTTTAAATGAAACATTTATGTAAAAACCTTTCTACCACAGATAATGGAGGGGAGAACAGTTATCATCCTTCTGATCTCTGGTTGGTCACTGTGTGTGTGTGTGTGTGTGTCTGTCTGTCTGTCTGTCTGTCTGTCTGTCTGTCTGTCTGTCTGTCTGCCTGCCTGCCTGCCTGCCTGTCTGTGTGTGTGTGTGCCTGCCTGCTGTCTGCTGTCTGTCTGTCTGTCTGTCTGTGTGTCTGTCTGTGTGTGTGTGTGTGTGTGTCTGTCTGTGTGTGTCTGTGTCTGTGTCTGTGTCTGTGTCTGTGCCTGTGCGTGTGCGTGTGCGTGCGCGTGCGTGTGTGTGTGAGGAAAAAACAGCAAGAGACACACAATACATAAACCTGCATATGTTTTTTTTATCATCAGATAAAAGTCTGCATCTCAATCTTCCCAAACGTTGTAGATATGACCTTACACTTCATTACTCATTACAGGTATGTGTACTCTATCCTTTTGCATTCCTCGTCAATACCACTACATCAACGTGACAAAGACCTGGACCAATGCCCAGACCTACTGCAGACAGACGTACACTGACCTGGCCATCGTAGACGACATGAACGTCATGAACAAGCTGAATGAAATTGTTGGAGGCAACGTCTCTGCTGACAACTTCTGGATAGGGTTGCATGATGACTTCCGCAAATGGACTTGGTCTCTGTCATCCTTAAATGTCCATCCAAATTTAGGGTATATGAACTGGTACCCAGGTCAGCCCAATAGGAATACTCAGTATTGCGTAGTGATGTATTTGACCTCCCAGTTTGCCCAGTGGTACTGCGACGCACAACTGCCCTTCGTTTGCTCTGAGGGTAACACAATTATATGAACATATAATATAAATATTATTATTAATAATAATATTAATAATAATAATAATATTGTTATTATAATTAATATTAACAATAATAATAATAATAATATTGTTATTATAATTAATATTAACAATAATAATAATAATAATATTGTTATTATAATTAATACTAACAATAATAATAATAATAGTAATCATATTATTATTATTTTTATTATTATTATTATTATTATTATTCATAATAATAATAATAAGTGAGGAACACGTTTCGTAATTAATTCGTAGCACTTTTGGTGCAAATATTTTAAATGTTGTTTGGTAACTGTATTGTAAGGAGCCAATTTATAACAACAACAATATATTTGGGGAGTTTAATTATGTTGGTCATTATTCCTTGGCTGAATTTTAGATTTGAATGAAACACGTTTCTTATTTTCTGTATGCTTAATATACTATTCGATGCTTGCAGGAACCACATTTGTATTCATTCCAACAGCAATGACTTGGATCATGGCTCAAAACTACTGCTTGCTGCACCACACACACCTGGCTCTTGTGACGAGCTTGGCTGATAACCAAGTGGTAAACCACATGATGCCAGTCGGGGTAGACAGAGTGTGGATCGGCCTTTACAGAGAGCCTTTCCAGTCGTGGTCGGGTGGAAGTTCCTCCTTCTTCAATAACTGGTACAAAGGACAGCCAATTACTGTCTCGGGGGTTGATAACTGTGCTGCAGCATCAGTTTCAAACGGAGGCCAATGGAGCAGCTTTCTCTGTGAATCAAATTTCACATTCGTCTGTCACAAAGGTGAGATCATGGATGTAGATCCAACACAGAGCCTAATTTAACTGAGACGCTCAAAATGGTGACATGATAATCAGCACCGTAACGCAAACACGTGAGGCCCCCTGCAAAAATAATTTTTAAAAGTTTCTTTTTGGAAATTCTTATAATAATAGTTGTTGACAGGCGGGGTCGGGGCCCGTTTGGATTGTGGGGTCCCTCCCCCTCCTCGCGGGGGTTTACACAACAGCCCTAATGAGAATTTGTTGTCATTGGCAACAACATGAAATGTTGAAGGGTAACGGTGCGTTCCCACTGGATTTTGCATAATCACTTCCCATCAACAAAACTCGGCTGCCTTTGAAAACTATTGGCTGTAGTAGGGACGCAAACTTCACCTTCATTTGCATAGGATTGAAAAAATTTCTATATTTTGTCCTTACCTCACCTCCCACAATACACCGCACGCGACATTGCGCAGTCTCCGTCGAAAATGAATGGGAAGCGAATATTCGCATCGCATCATCGCGTCCAGTGGAAACGCAGTTACTTTCTGTAGGAGGTGATCGTGCAAGTATTTTCTGTCGCTAAGAGGACATGCATTTGTTTACAATGCAGCCATGATCAACGACTATAAGTTGCCAAATTAAATCTCTCCCTGACACACTTCCTTGTGCCGTAAAGTAATTTGTCACAGTTTGCTGGAAATCGGACCCAGTGACTGATCAAAATGACTTCAAGAGAACTGATCTGAATATGATTTTTTTGGCCATTCCATAGGACATTACAATGTGCGATTAGAAGAAATGTGAAATGCTAATACAAAAAAGTTACCTATAGTGGATTTAAGTTGGGTTAGGGTTAGGGTTAACCCTAATACAAAAAAGTTACCTATAGTGGATTTAAGTTGGGTTAGGGTTAGGGTTAACCCTAACCCTAATACAAAAAAGTTACCTATAGTGGATTTAAGTTGGGTTAGGGTTAGGGTTAACCCTAATACAAAAAAGTTACCTATAGTGGATTTAAGTTGGGTTAGGTTTTGGGTTAACCCTAATACAAAAAAGTTACCTATAGTGGATTTAAGTTGGTCCTAGTATTAATTTAGCTTTGGCCCTGTCTTGGCTAAATAGTGAGATATATTGCTTGCTAACATTTTCAGAAGTTTGTTTGATAAACAAAAATGTGTGTAGATATCCCTGTAAAACAGAGGAAATTGAAAATGAAGCTGATCCCGGGGGACTCCAACTTGAACCTGAATGATCCTGCTGTGATGGAGGCCATCTTACAACAGGTGAGTCTGGCCTTAGTTTAATTGGCTCACTTTGCCATTGTAAAGTGGAGGTTGGAGAGCATACATCATAGTTTGTTGATATTTATTCTGATAATACACACAAAGTGTTTATTGTAAATCTGTATTGATGTTTGTTTATGTAATGGTAGTTATTTGGACTATGGTTTAGTGTCTATTAAAACTGTTGTCTGTTCCTCAGCTGAATCAGAGACTGAAAGTGAAGGGGGTGACGGAATACTTCACTCTGACATGGAGGAAGCAGCCTGTTAGGAATGTCTTCCACTGGGAAGACGGAAACACTGGAAAATAGAAAAGAAGAAGAAGAAAGGTAGAAAATTAAAGAAAGAAGAGAATGGAGTGGAAACAACGTAGAAGCAAAACAAGTACCAGTCGTTTTCATGTGTCATCTTTCCATATTTCCAGTAGAGAAAACCTGGGGGTTGTAGTTTAAAGTTGTTTTTGCATTGACAATATTGTTGTAAGCGGTTTAGAAAATGTATTCTATGATACCATTATTTTATTTTATTATCAGAATAAGTAGAGCTACCAAATAGTTTCAAATGTGAGTGAGTGGACCCTGTTGTCAAAACCTCTTTAATATTGCTTGATTTACCTTTTTTTTATTTATTTGTAAAATATTCATCTTAATTACTATATTGTGTATATCTACCATTAAAGGGCCCATAATGTAAACAATCATAGGGTAGATGTGTTGTTAGAGGTGAACTAGAAAAAATACATTAGGCACAGATTTAACATTTCCTCTGTGATGAAAAGAAATGCTAGACCAAATTTTCAGTTTTCAATGCTTTTTGTAGGACATGAGAGAACAAGGACCTGTTTAAGAAACTGATTAAAGTTCATAATTGACAAAAATAAAAGAATAATTTTTTGGGAAATTGGTGGTCCTCATGTTGCTGTTAATCCAGCCAGTGTCTTTGATACATCTTTGCAGGATTGTTTAGACTAAAACCATAGTGGAAATCTCTTTAAATTTCTAGAGGCAGTTTATTTGTAGGGGGTGATTCTGGCGACCCCTACCGGTTGCTTAGTGTATTTATTTTTACTTAACCGTCGCAAAGAAGACATGCAGAATGCTTGTGGTCACTGCATGTTGCTAGCATGATCAACAACTCTACTCCAAGTATGGGCATCTCTTGATTTAGCGAGGCACTTCCTTGTGCCATAAAGCAATTGGTCACAGTTCCTGATTTAGCGACGCACTTCGTTGTGCCATAAAGCAATTGGTCACAGTTCCTGATTTAGCGACTCACTTCGTTGTGCCATAAAGCAATTGGTCACAGTTCCTGAATTAGCGACTCACTTCTTTGTGCCATAATACGATTGGTCACAGCTAAAACTAAATCCAATTTATCATTATATTATTTATATTATACTTTTTTATGTGCATAGTTTTAAGTTATGTTCTCATACAATTTAGGTTTTGTTTGCTTTTCTTGTCCAAACAGAGATTAAATATACCTCATGTATATCTCAGTCTTACAATGAAGAGAAAACGCAGGAATGGTAATATGACCATTGTTTATCAATAGTTATCAATCAATAACAACCACAAAAAGCAAGCAATACATTGTCTGTAACCATGTTCATAGTCATTGTGGCAGTTGCCTTTTTTTGTCATTTCCTTCCTAGTTTTCATTGGTTAACGTCATAAAACAACAGCTTCCTCTACACCTAATCAAAAGAAGATTTTTATTGTAACATTAACGTTTTAGCAGTTTATGAGTAGAATTTCTGAACCCTCCATTGCTCGAAGCAAACTGTTTGCTTTGCTTCAAGGTCAAGCTTAAAAAAAAAGATGTTTGAAAACACTTAAATTATGCTACATCTAACGGGCCAGACCTGGCTGTATCAAACGGCTGTGTACTCTCTACCCTTGCCTTCAATTTTGACCTGTCTTCTCTTTTAAAGGCAACTGAATGCATTTAAAACAATATTAACCAACAATTCATACAAATTTAACAGTATTTTCCCTGTCATACTCATTGATTCAAATGTTAATATAATCAAACAAACTTACTACTTCAAAGAAAAGATTAAACATCCGAAGTAGTTGGACACACGTTTATAAATATTTTTTCTCCTCTGTTGTTGTGAAAGGAGTGCTCTCGTTTTCTCTACTTCCCAGTGTTTCCTTCATCCTGGTGGAAGACCTTCCCATCAGGCTGTTTCCTCATCCAGGTGGAAGACATTCCCATCTGGCTGTTTCCTTCATCCTGGTGGAAGACCTTCCCATCAGACTGCTTTCTCCATGTCAGAGTGATCTTCATTCCCATCAGGCTGCTTCCTCCATGTGAGAATGAAATCTTCACTTCATCTGGGTGGAAGACCTTGGAAGACCTTCCCATCTGGCTGTTTCCTCCATGTCATAGTGAAGTCTTCACTTCATCCTGGTGGAAGATCTTCCCATCAGGCTGCTTCCTCCATGTCAGAGTGAAGTCTTAACTTCAACCTGGTGAAAGACATTCCCATCAGGCTGCTTCCTCCATGTCAGAGTGAAGTCTTCACTTCATCCTGGTGGAAGATCTTCCCATCAGGCTGCTTCCTCCATGTCAGAGTGAAGTTTTCAGTCACCCCCTTTTCTTTCAGTCTCTGATTCAACTACCAGAGGAAAACACTTGCAGGTTTTTCTTTTGTACCTGCTAACATCCTTTTGTCCAATCTCTAGTCACATTTTCAAAACTCTTTACACAATAAGCACGACATTCATCTTTGTGGACTAACACATTGTTTTCACATAAAATACAATCAATTAACGCCTTTCTAAAATGCTTCAATATTTTTACATACAAGCTTACCCCATTCCAAAATGATGGATCGTTCTTGTCTTATTTACAAATGCTTTTACGCAGCGTGAAATGAAACAATGAGGTTGAATGTACAAGGTGGAAACACAGAGTTACTGTAGCTGTGGCTCCTCCTCTAAAACCAACTTGCCCCACATTATATCACAGACATAAAATTGTATGTTTCTATATTTTAACAATTGTACAAGAATCACCCGCTATTTAAGGGGGCCCTATTATGCACATTTTCAAGTTCATACTTTTATTTTGGAGTTCTAATAACACGTTTGAATTTTTTAATGTTCAATAAACAATACATTTTTTCCAAACTGCCTGGGTCTGCAGCACCTCTATTCACCCTCTGTCTGAAATGCGCCGTTTTAGCTCCTGTCTCTTTGAGGCTCCCCTCCCAACGAGCTCAGTCTATTCTGATTTGTCAGCTGGCCAAAACAAACCTACAAATAAGGCATTTCAGGCAGTTCAGAAGCAGTGTTTCCCATGAGAGAGAGTAGCTCCCTTTTACGTGGATTATGGGCTTTGTAACTTTTCAGACCTTTTACATGCACAAAAAGCTATATAACATTCTAAAGGAAAGGGAAAAACGAACTCTGACCCTCCCTCACCATGGTAACCCTGCTCTGACAGAGACCACTTCAAGTCACAGAAGTCATCACGCAGCCCTATCCAGACGTTGATGGCAATGGTCTGAATCAGTTTGTGTCGTCCATGTGGTCTATGGTGGCCAGGTCAGTGTCTCTGCAGTAGCTCTGTGCTTCAGTCCAGTTCAGTGCTAGGAAGCATATGCATATAAAATATGACCTTTTAGGGTTAGGGTATATATATAAGTACAGATATATATTCTGTATATAGTATCTATTCAAACTGTTGTCTGTTCCTCAGCAGTACTTCTCTCTGCAGTAGCTCTGTGCTTCAGTCCAGTTCAGTGCCTTGTTGACAAAGTGGTAATGACGAGAGAGGCAAGAGGAGAAGATGAACAGCCCTACAAGAACAAAGGAGCCATTATAAGAGTGCTTCCAAATCCAGTCATCAAGTACCCTCATTCGTTCCAGGTATTTTATGGGCTGGGCTAGCACACCTGGTGTAATTAGTTACCTACAGCAAGGCCTTGACTAACTGCATCAGGAGTGCCAGTGCCGGGGGAGATCCAATTCCTGGCATGGCTGGCTAGTACATGAGGATTGGATTGGGAATCATTGCATTACCGGATCTAAACATAAATATTGAGAGTATGTTTTTAAACACTGTTGATAAAGCTCTGTCGGAATCTTACTCAACCTTCTTACTGTATGTATTTATAAACACACACGCACGCACGCACACGCACACACGCACGCACGCACGCACACACACACACATGCACACGCACACGCACACGCACACACACACACACACATTTGTACTAACCTGTGACCAGAAAGATGGGAATGATGCCTCCCTTCATGATCTGCTGTGGAAAGAGTTTACTTTAAAGTTTCAATACAAAAATGTGTGCCTGTTTTTATTTCCTTTTTTATTATTTTAAGATAATCTTATGTTGTCCTCCGTTAATGTAATGTAATGTTTGTTGATTTTTCCCTTTTAAATATACTTATTTAAAATAATTAAAATAGGTTTATTGGGATCCCATCCATTTTCTTATCCGGGGCCGGGTCGCGGTGGCAGCAGGCTAAGAAGGGTAGTCCAGACGTCCCTGTCCCCAGCAACGCTTTCCAGCTCCTCCTGGCGAGGCGTTCCCATGCCAGATGAGATATATTCTCCAGCATGTTCTGGGTCCACCCCGGGGTCTCCTACCAGTAGGGCGTGCCCGGAAAACCTCCAACGGGAGGCGTCCAGGAGGCGTCCTAATCAGATGCCCGAACCACCTCATCTGGCTCCTTTCGACACGAAGGAGCAGCGGCTCTACTCCGAGCTCCCTCCGGATGACCGGATGATTACATTACATTACATTACATTACAGTCATTTAGCAGACGCTTTTATCCAAAGCGACTTACATTGAAATTTCAGGGGCAGTCCCCCTGGAGCAACTTAGGGTTAAGTGCCTTTCTCAAGGACACACTACGGGTGGTGTTCCCAGGTGGGCTAGAGTTCATGACCTAGTGGTCACCAGGTAGACATTCTACCCACTAGGCCACGACTATCCCCGACTATTACCCTATCCCTAAGGCTGAGCCCAGCCATCCTACGGAGGAACGCATTTCAGCCGCTTGTACTCGCGATCTTATGCTTTCGGTCACTACCCAAAGCTCGTGACCATGGGTGAGGGTTGGGACGTCGACCGACTGGTAAATCGCGAGCTTCGCCTTTCGGCTCAGCTTCTTCTTCACCACGACGGTCTGGTACAACGCCCACATTACTGCTGATGCTGCACCAATCCGTCTGTCAATTTCTCGCTCCCTTTTTTCCCTCACTCGTGAACAAGATCCCG
>JAPMUY010011022.1:0-7500 GCA_026901105.3 Galaxias olidus | reverse complement strand
ATATAGCGAGCGGTCCGAGAGATAGCTGCAGTGCTGTGGAATGAAAAAAAAAGAAAAGAAAAAGTTAGACATAAAAGAACAAAGAAAAAGAGAAAGATGGAAAATGTAGATAGAGTCAGATAGAGTCAGAGAGAGACATAGAGGGTAAAACAGAGAGAGGGAGAGATAGAGAGGGAGAAAAAAGAGAGAGGGAGAGATAGAGATGGAGAAAAAAGAGAGAGATAAAGAAGGAGAAAGACACATAAAACGAGAAGGATGGGCTAAGAGATAACAGTCAGCTCTGAAGGGGAAACAAGAGGGACAGAGCGGAGGAGGAGGACGAGGAGGAAGAGGGGGTGTGCCGCAGAGCGTAGCGGCCCGCTCAGCACATCGAGGGGGCACGTCACAGCAGTGCCTCACTCACCCCTCACCCTCAGACAAGGAGGCGCTCTGCCTCTGTCAAATACTCTGCCAGTCAAACGCCTGTCAGTCCGTCTGTCCGCCAGTCAAACGCTCTGCCAGTCAAACGCCTGTCAGTCCGTCTGTCCGCCAGTCAAACGCTCTGCCTGTTAAACCCCTGTCTGTCCATCTGTCCGCCAGTCAAACGCTCTGCCTGTCAAACGTCTGTCTGTCCGTCTGTCCGCCAGTCAAACGCTCTGCCAGTCAAACGCCTGTCAGTCCGTCTGTCCGCCAGTTAAACGCTCTGCCTGTCAAACCCCTGTCAGTCCGTCTGTCCGCCAGTCAAACGCTCTGCCTGTCAAACCCCTGTCTGTCCGTCTGTCCGCCAGTCCAACGCTCTGCCAGTCAAACGCCTGTCAGTCCGTCTGTCCGCCAGTCAAACGCTCTGCCAGTCAAACGTCTGTCTGTCCGTCTGTCAAACGCTCTGCCAGTCAAACACTCTGTCTGTCAAACGCTTGTCTGTCTGTCTGTCCGCCTGTCAAACGCTCTGCCATTCAAAAACCTGTCAGTCCGTCTGTCAAACGCTCTGCCTGTTTGTCCGTCTGTCAAACGCTGTGTCTGTCTGTCCGTCTGTCCGTCTGTCTGTCAAACGCTCTGTCTGTCTGTCCGTCTGTCCATCTGTCCGTCCGTACGTCCACCTGCTCGTTCACCCGTCCGGCCGTCCAGCTGTCCATTTGTCCGCCTGTCCATTTGTCTGTACGCCTGTCCATTTGTCTGTACGTCTGTCCATCTGTCCATTTGTCCGCCTGTCCATTTGTCTGTACGTCTGTCCATCTGTCCATTTGTCCGCCTGTCCATTTGTCTGTACGCCTGTCCATTTGTCCGCCTGTCCATTTGTCTGTACGCCTGTCCATTTGTCCGCCTGTCCATTTGTCTGTACGCCTGTCCATTTGTCTGTACGTCTGTCCATCTGTCCATTTGTTCGCCTGTCCATTTGTCTGTACGTCTGTCCATCTGTCCATTTGTCCGCCTGTCCATTTGTCTGTACGCCTGTCCATTTGTCCGCCTGTCCATTTGTCTGTACGCCTGTCCATTTGTACGCCTGTCCATTTGTCTGCATGCCTGTCCATTTGTCTGTACGCCTGTCCATTTGTCTGTACGTCTGTCCATCTGTCCATTTGTTCGCCTGTCCATTTGTCTGTACGTCTGTCCATCTGTCCATTTGTTCGCCTGTCCATTTGTCTGCATGCCTGTCCATTTGTCTGTACGTCTGTCCATCTGTCCATTTGTCCGCCTGTCCATTTGTCTGTACGTCTGTCCATCTGTCCATTTGTCCGCCTGTCCATTTGTCTGTACGCCTGTCCATCTGTCTGTACGCCTGTCCATTTGTACGCCTGTCCATTTGTCTGTACGCCTGTCCATTTGTCTGCATGCCTGTCCATTTGTCTGTACGCCTGTCCATTTGTCTGTACGCCTGTCCATCTCTCCATTTGTCCGCCTGTCCATTTGTCCGCCTGTCCATTTGTCTGCATGCCTGTCCATTTGTCTGTACGCCTGTCCATTTGTCTGTACGTCTGTCCATTTGTCTGTACGCCTGTCCATCTCTCCATTTGTCCGCCTGTCCATCTGTCCGCCTGTCCGCCTGTCCGCCTGTCCGCTTGTCCGCCCGTTCCCTTGGGAAACGCGCCTGGACGACAATTTGTGTCAGGAAAGCCTTAATAAAGGAATAAAGGGAATTAGTTCTGTCATCACTGGGATAGGAAAGTGTGTGTGTATGTGTGTGTGTCTGTGAGTGTGTGTGTGTGTATGTCTGTATGCGTGAGTGTTTGTATATTTATACGTGTGTCTTTATACGTGTGTGATGGAGAGTGAAGATACCAGAGAGAGAGAGCGTGTGTGTGTGTGTGTGTGAGTGTGTGCACGTGAAAATGCACGTGTTATGTACAACATGAGTTAGTACTGGTGTGTGTGTGGGTGTGTGTGTGTGTGTGTGTGTGTGTTGATTGAAGCATGCCACTTGAAGCACCTCCCCCACAGTGCCCTGGTGTGGTTCTTATCATGAAAGGGACAGATCCTCTAGTGGGGGCAGCGCCGGCTCTCCCCACCTGGACCATCGCATCCTTCCCCTCCCCATCTCCTCTACCAAGGTCCCATACACCCAGACCAGTACATCTCCTCTCCCAGTCTAGGTGGTTCTGGTCCCATACACCCAGACCAGTACATCTCCTCTCCCAGTCTAGGTGGTTCTGGTCCCATTCACCCAGACCAGTACATCTCCTCTCCCAGTCTAGGTGGTTCTGGTCCCATACACCCAGACCAGTACATCCGTCTCCTCTCCCGGTTTAAGTGGGCCTGGTCCCATGCACTCAGTCGAGTAGATACATCTCTTTCTCTGTCTGGCAACGATGTGTGACGTTTGCGTACGTGCGCGCGCGTGTGTGTGTGTGTGTGTGTGTGTGTGTGTGTTTGTGCATGTGCGTGTGTGTGTGTGTGTGTACAAGTGTGCCAGTATGTGTGTGTGTGTGTGTGTGTACAAGTGTGTCAGTATGTGTGTGTGTGTGTGTGTGTGTGTGTGTGTGTGTGTGTGTGTGTGTGTGTGTGTGTGTGTGTGTGTGTGTGTGTGTGTGTGTGCGTGCGCGTGTGTTACTGGAATGCTAACGGTCAGGTTGCGAGGCGTGTTAGCTCAATTGAATTTCGTCTCCTCTAGAGAAACACAAAGAGAGGGGGAGAGAGAGGGGGATGAAAGGAGGGCGAGAAAGAACAGCGAGTCCTCAACAACACACCCTCCCTCCCTACCTCTCTCTCTCCCTCCCTCCCTCCTTCCCCCACCTCATCCTCCTCCACCACCATCTCGTACCCGCCCGTCAGCCCGGCCTGGACGTGGAGAGAGGGGGGAGGGGAAACGAGAGGAGGAGGAGGAGGAGGAGGGGGAAGAGGAGGAGGGAGGGAGTTTCCGAGCTGACAAATGAAATGCAGGATGAGAAATGAGTGTGGACAGGGAGTGGCCCACGCGTGCAGAGTGTGGACGACTGCTGATGAGACTGAGCAGGAGTGTGAGTGTGAGTGTGTGTGCGTTTGTGGGTGTGTCTGTGGGTTTGTTAGTGTGTGTTTGTGTGTGTGTCTGTGTGTGATTGTTTATGTCTGTGTGCGTCTGTGTGTGTTTGTTTGTGTCTTTGGTGTGTGTGTGTGTGTGTGTTTGTTTGTGTCTTTGGTGTGTGTGTGTGTGTGTGTGTGTGTGTGTGTGTGTGTTTGCGCATATGCCTGCATGTGTATGGTTACACACATTCATTGTGTTTGTAATGTGTGTGTTTACTGATTGCATGTTCTGAGGGAACGATGAATAGTGTTAAGGGGACCGAGAGAAAGCGAGAGAGAAGAGAGAGAGGAGAGAGAGAGAAAGAGAGGGAAGGGGGGAGAGAGAGAGAGAGAGAGAGAGAGAGAGAGAGAGAGAGAGAGAGAGAGAGAGAGAGAGAGAGAGAGAGAGAGAGAGAGAGAGAGAGAGGGAGAAGAAAGAGGGGCAGGGAGAAAGTATTCCTGGAGGCCTGGAAAACGCGTCCTTGCCTGTACCCCATTATTCACCCGCCAATCAATTCGTCAGCCAGCCAGCCTGCCAGCCAGCAAGCTGGTAATCAAGTCAGGACGCAAGCAAGCCAGTCAATCAGTCAGTAAATTAAAGAACCGGCCAGGCAGGCAGGCAGTCAGTCAGAGAGTCATTCGATCAATCAGCCGGTCAGTCACCCAGTCGGTCAGTCAGTGAGGCAGCCGAGCGGTCAGGCAGCCTTGGTGTAACGCCTGTTTGACTAAGAGCTGCACCAACGCCGCCATGTTAGGTCTGATAGAGCCCCATTAGAAACACACTGGGACAGATAGACTGAGAGAGAGAGGGGGATGGAGAGAGTGTGAGAACGAGGGGGACAAACGGAGAAGCTGAGAAAGAGGGGGGCGAAGAGAGAGACGAAAAGGAGAGTGAAGAGAGAGAGAGACTGAGAAAGAGGGGGATGAAGAGAGAGGAATGGACTGAGTGTGTGTGTGGTGGTTTGGACTGAACTCTGTGGCTTTGCTCGGTGGGGGAGTGGTCTGTGATGTGCTTCCAGAGAGAGGATTGGCTGTGGCCCTGGCAACAGAACGGGCCCTTTTGTTTACCGTAGGATGTCTACTCAACTCCCTCTCCTTCGTAACATATCCCTCCAACTCCCTCTCCTTCATAACATATCCCTTCATCTCCCTCTCCTTCATAACATAACGTACTCCGTAAATACTTCACAAAACACAGCAAATCAATAGACACAAATGATTTGCATAAATCTATGCAACTCTACTGCGTACAATAAAAATAAAACAATAAAAGAGTGGTTTGTTCTGTCCATCACTGGTCTGCGGCTGCAGGTGGACATCCCACTGAAGCTTCCAAACAAAGGGGGAGTGGAGTGAGAGTTTGATGGAGTGATGGATGCCGTATGGATCAGGACCAGCTGTCTAGATCACGTTAGATCTTATTTGCCACAGAGTTAACCCCCTACAGTCCCACATTGGGACAGCCATCTTTGTCTGGTGTGTCTGCTTTCAGGCGGGTATTCATGGGATTTCTAACTCATTCTTGAAATATATATAAATATATATAAATTCAAACAAACCGCTTTGGGCTTCAGATATATATTCCTCAGTACATTGCCGCTCTGTCTATCCCTTTAGGGTTTTGCTGTCATGACTATTTCATCATTTCAGATGCTGCAAAAAGAACGGTTTCAGAATCGACAAACTTGACTTTTAAATACAAGCTTTCCCCCCCCCCCCCCCTCTCTCTCTCCCCCCCCCACCCCCACCCCCCTCTCCCCCCCTCACTCTCAGGACCCTGACTGAGCTGTTGAAGCAGCCGGGCGAGGCTGGAGGTGTGGACGGCACCGGGGGCCACCATCCAATAGGAACCAACGGAATCTCAGCCCGGGGCCTGCGCGCCAACAACGGTGAGCGGACGCGTCTGATTGGAGGGTTCAGTCTGCAAGGGAACGGCTGATTGGAGGGTTCAGTCTGCTAGGGAACGGCTGATTGGAGGGTTCAGTCTGTTTACATCATACTCTGCTGATTGGATGATTTTATAAACAAACGGAGAAAGCCAATTGTGGGATTGAATAATCCCTGGGACAGTTGATTGGATGATTTAATACAAAGGGAAAAGCTGATTGGATGATTTAATACACAGAGCACAGCTGATTGGAGGATTTAATTCCCCGGTGCACAGCTGATTGGATGATTTGATACACAGAGCACAGCTGATTGGATGATTTGATACACAGAGCACAGCTGGTTGGATGATGTGATACACAGAGAACAGCTGATTGGATGATTTGACACACAGAGAACAGCTGATTGGATGATTTGACACACAGAGAACAGCTGATTGGATGATTTGACACACAGAGAACAGCTGATTGAGGGAAGGTGAAGGAATTTGGAGAGTTTACTAAAGAAGCATCGATCGGACCTCAGGGGTCTTTATTTTTTCCTGCTGTCGCCCAACACACACATACACACACACACACACACACACACACACACACACACACACGCACACACACTCCACCTGAGTCTCCAGGATAGACAGATGCAACCAGCAGCTGTTCGTTAAACGCTGTGTATTTGGTCTAAGCAACTCTGTGTTTGTGTGTGAGAGAGAGTGTGTGCGCTGTTTGTGTGTGTAGGAGAGTGTGTGTGCGCTGTTTGTGTGTGTGAAAGAAAGTGTATGCGCTGTTGGTGTGTGTGAGAGGGAGTGTGTGGGCTGTTTGTGTGTGAGATAGAGTGTGTGTGCTGTTTGTGTGTGAGAGAGAGTGTGCGTGATGTTTGTTCGTGTGGGAGTTTTCATAAGTTAAGGTGAGCAATTCTGCCTCTAACTTCCTCTGTGCGCGTTCATCGTGTCATCAGTGAGGTCAGCTGGAATAAGATGTGTGTGGTTTCTGAACAAGCCTTTCTATTTCATGGTCTGGACTGTGTGTGTGTGTGTGTGTGTGTGTGTGTGTGTATTTGAGCCTTCCTAATGAGGTGCGTAACTGACTGAGGAAGCCATTATAACAAAGTGATTCTGTGTGTGTATGTGTGTGTGTGTGTGTGTGTGTGTGTGTGTGTGTGTGTTGCTGACCCATAACGTGCAAACGAATCTCCGTGCACGTGTGCAGCGTGGTCATCGACGTGCACTCGCCCTCGATCGTCAAGGCCCTTCGGGGGGGGGGGGTATTATGGGATGTCTCTTGTAAAGAAAGGTCAGCCGTATTGCTGTCTCTCCTACAGATATTTTAGAAAAATCGTCCCTTTCGCATTTCATATGCGAATGCGAATCATATTTTACACTCTTAATGTGCACGGCCTGTGTGACAGACACATATTTCAAAGCACCCAGCGTGAACGTTTCTTTTCATGAGGGCACGTCGGAGATATCGTTCATATTCACATGTTTCAGTCTCCAACTGCAAATCACTTTCACCTCTGGCAAAGCAGGGCTCCTTGGTGTGGCTGGGAGGCTGACACGATGCCTCTCTCTCTACTTAAGTACAGTTAAACTGACTCCGGATCAGTAGGCCACAATGGTAGATAGTCTCTCTCTGTATGTGTAGATATTACTGACTTATCATGGAAAGTATGTTATCATGGTAGATAGTTTAGTATGTGTGCAGATATTACTGACTCCGGATCAGTAGGCTATAATACTAGATAGAAACTCTCTCTCTCTCTCTCTCTCTTTCTCTCTCTCTGACTGGATCAGTTGTTCATCATGGTAGATGGCACACGTGACGATTGACACGAAACACTCACACATACACGCTAGACGGTGCTGCAGAAATACACACACAACGTCTTACATATACACACACAACAAACACCCTGCTTTCTCCCTCAACAAAGCAGCACACACACAGACAGACACACACACACACACACACACACACACACACACACACAGCTAAAGACACCCACACACACACACAGACACACACACACACACACACACACACATAGACGCACACACACAAACACACACACACACACACACACGCACACACACACACACATCCGTAATCAAGGAGCCCCTTAAACCAGCAAAGTATTCCTTCTGAAAAACAAAAGCAGTAA
>JAPMUY010011021.1:0-13317 GCA_026901105.3 Galaxias olidus | reverse complement strand
TGAAGGGTATAGGATTGTTTTAAATGTAGACTGGCCCATGGAGGGTATAGGATTGTTTTAAATGTAGACTGGCCCATGGAGGGTATAGTATACTGGCCCATGGAGGGTGTTTTAAATGTAGACTGGCCCATGGAGGGTATAGGATTGTTTTAAATGTAGACTGGCCCATGGAGGGTATAGGATTGTTTTAAATGTATATAGGCCTATGAAGGGTATAGGATTGTTTTAAATGTAGACTGGCCCATGGAGGGTATAGGATTGTTTTAAATGTATATAGGCCTATGAAGGGTATAGGATTGTTTTAAATGTAGACTGGCCCATGGAGGGTATAGGATTGTTTTAAATGTAGACTGGCCCATGGAGGGTATAGGATTGTTTTAAATGTAGACTGGCCCATGGAGGGTATAGGATTGTTTTAAATGTAGACTGGCCCATGGAGTGTATAGGATTGTTTTAAATGTAGACTGGCCCATGGAGTGTATAGGATTGTTTTAAATGTAGACTGGCCCATGGAGTGTAGAGGATTTTATTTGACTGTGGATCTCTTTGTCTGGAATATGGATATGCACAGTAGTGATGTGGAGGCCATATTTTCACTGCCCATATTAAAATCTAATATTCTCAATGGTCGTATTCAAATCTAATCTAAATGTGTCAGAAAAGTATGATTGATTGGCGTGTAGGCTAGCTATGTATATAGCTAATGGCTAACTTCAGCTATAGAGATATTGGTATAATATAGTTTAATATGAACATGTGCTCTTTTTGCATTGTAGAGGAGAATTGCTTCATAGAAACATGAAGGGCCTAACTAGTACACCAGGGCCCAAGCTGAATGACTTGTAGACCTAGCATAGCATCCCCTCATACGGTAGATAGCTTTCTATAACTGAATGACTTGTAGAGCTAGCATAGCATCCCCTCATACGGTAGATAGCTTTCTATAACTGAATGACTTGTAGAGCTCGCATAGCATCCCCTCATACGGCAGATAGCTTTCTATGACTGAATGGCTTGTAGAGCTAGCATAGCATCCCCTCATATGGCAGATAGCTTTCTATGACTGAATGACTTGTAGAGCTAGCATAGCATCCCCTCATACGGCAGATAGCTTTCTATGACTGAATGACTTGTAGAGCTAGCATAGCATCCCCTCATACGGTAGATAGCTTTCTATGACTGACCTGGATATCATGTGATCTCTGCTCCAGCTGTTTGATTGGCTGCTACGGCTCCTTGTCCTCTGCTTGGTGCTCTCGCCTGCATGGCCGAATGTTTCCTAAACACAGAGAACACAACACAGTGTCTCTCTCTCTCCTACAAGATAATGTGGCACACTGAACAGGGAGGATATTCCCTCTGAACAGGGAGGATATTCCCTCTGAACAGGGAGGATATTCCCTCTGAACAGGGTGGATATTCCCTCTGAACAGGGTGGATTTGAGGCTCTGTTGCCTTCATAACTCCAGAGGGCAGGACTGTGGGTTGAACAGGTTCCTATGAACAATCTTAACATGACATAAACATACTGTACATGGTGTACTTCCTGGTAAGAACAGAGCAGGCACTTCTAGGAACCGATCAGCTATTTCTGTAATGGCGGCACACGCGTGTGTATGAGTGTTTGTCCGTGCACGCCCGTGTGTGGGCTTTCTATCAATTCACTATCAAAAGAAGAGGATAGGTAAATTCTGGTTTGAGTTGGATCAAGGCTGGCAGCGTTTTCTGGTTTAAGTTGTCTGAAAGCTGGCAGCATATACAATGTTTCAATAGAGTGTAGATATCATCAGGTACATATGCATATTTTATAGTTTTCTCTGATCTTCACAATGATGTACTACATAATTGTCAAGGTTTGAATGCTTAGGGAAGCAATGTGATATTCTGTGTGAGAGTCTTATGGGCAAGGGCAGGCAAAGCCTCACTATAACGTAACCAAAAAGCTGACACAAGCATAGTGCGGAAACAAATCGTTATTTAAATCAAACTAGGAGGAGAAAAAAACAGTATGCACAGACTTTAAGCTGTGTTTTCTTTCTCTAAAGGCTAATTAAGCTTTTGCTGTAAATAAATGTATGCATGCTTTAATGTACTCTACCATAAATAACTTTGAAAAAATAAATGACCATTTACAATGTGTGTTTTGACTGTCTTACGTACGTGCGTGCGTGTGTGTGCGTGCGTGTGTGTGTGTGTGTGTGTGTTTCCACAGAGACTCTGACATCACCAGCTCCATTGGGGGTCTGAAGAGCAAGCCGAGAGACTTTGACACAGGAGCAGAGTCTGGAGATGAGCTGGATGACGTGGACTTCGACAGGTCAGTGTACACACAGGACCAACATATGAACTACTATAACACAGGACCAACATATGAACTACTATAACACACGCAGGACCAACATATCAACTATTATAACACACGCAGGACCAACATATGAACTACTATAACACACACAGGACCAACATATGAACTACTAAAACACACACAGGACCAACATATCAACTACTAAAACACACACAGGACCAACATATGAACTATTATAACACACACAGGACCAACATATGAACTACTATAACACACACAGGACCAACATATGAACTACTATAACACACACAGGACCAACATATGAACTATTATAACACACGCAGGACCAACATATCAACTATTATAACACACACAGGACCAACATATCAACTATTATAACACACACAGGACCAACATATGAACTATTATAACACACACAGGACCAACATATGAACTATTATAATACACACAGGACCAACATAAGAAATGCACTATTATCTGTAGGAAACTTTAAGGGTGCTTGGTGAACACACAGGACACTAAAGAGCGCTTGATTAGCGTTTTCTTAAAAGTGCTGTTTGTTTAAGTGAAGACAGGTACTCAAGCCAGAGTGTTTTGGCGTCTCTGCCCTGTGTGTCTCAGTGAGTTCCCCCCCATTGTGGACGAGGCGGAGCGTGTGGACTATAAGCGTCAGTTCAACAGGGACCACCAGGAGTACAAGGCTCTGCAGGCAGAGATAGACGGCATTAACCAGGGACTGGCCACTCTGGACCGGGATCTGGACCAACAGCCCGAGGGGAGCCCGCACTTCCTGGTGAGACCTCTCTCTCTCTCTCTGTCTCTCTCTCTCTTTTCTCTCTCTCTCTCTTTTCTCTTTCTCTCTCTCTCTCTCTCTCTCTCTTTTTTTTCTGTCTCTGTCTCTCTCTCCCCTTCTCTCACTGTATGTATTCTGGTTCAGATTAACCTTAGGATAGAGAGGGAATCTCAGTTCTTGGTTTAGGTGACAACATGTTAATGTCTATGTGAATGTGTTTTCATACAGTGTCTATGAATGTGTTTTTGTACAGTGTCTATGTGAATGTGTTTTTGTACAGTGTCTATGTGAATGTGTTTTCATACAGTGTCTATGTGAATGTGTTTTCATACAGTGTCTATGTGAATGTGTTTTCATACAGTGTCTATGTGAATGTGTTTTCATACAGTGTCTATGTGAATGTGTTTTCGTACAGTGTCTATGTGAATGTGTTTTTGCACAGTGTCTATGTGAATGTGTTTTCATACAGTGTCTATGTGAATGTGTTTTCGTACAGTGTCTATGTGAATGTGTTTTCGTACAGTGTCTATGAATGTGTTTTTGCACAGTGTCTATGTGAATGTGTTTTCATGCAGTGTGTTACATGTTTTTGTTGTTTTGTTGCCTCACAACCTGGAATTAGAATGGATTGTTTGAAGGTTTGCATCATTTTATCCACAGAACATGCCTACGACTTTGAAGATGTGATTTTTTTTTTTTGTGAAGCAAACAACAAATAGGACAAAATAACAAAACTTCCGCGTGCATAACTATTCACCCCCCTAAAGTCAGTACTTTGTAGAGACACCTTTTACGGCAATTACAGCTGCAAGTCGCTTTGGATAAGTCTATGAGCTTGCCACATCTTGCCACTGGGATTTTTGCCCATTCCTCAAGGCAAAACTGCTCCAGCTCTTTCATGTTGGATGGTTTCCGCTTGTGAACAGCAATCTTCAAGACTGACCACAGATTCTCAATTGGATTGAGATCTGGGTTTTGACTAGGCCATTCCAACACATTTAAATGTTTCCCCTTAAACCACTCGAGTGTCGCTTTAGCAGTATGCTTCGGGTCATTGTCCTGCTGGAAGGTGAACCTCCGTCCCAGTCTCAAATCACAGGCAGACTGAAACAGGTTTTGCTCAAGAATATCCCTGTATCTCCTTTAGGGTTACCTTTGGTCTCTGTGCTGCCTCTTTGATTAATGCCCTCCTTGCCCGTTCTGGGAGTTTTGGTGTGCGGCCCTCTCTTGGCAGGTTTGTTGTGGTACCATGTTCTTTCCATTTTAAGATGATGGATTTGATGGTGCTCCGGGGGATCGTCAAAGATTTGGATATTTTTTTATAACCCAACCCTGACTAGTACTTCTCAACAACTTTGTCCCTGACTTGTTTGGAGAGCTCCTTGGTCTTCATGGTGTGATGCATCTTGCTTAGTGGTGTTGCAGACTCTGGGGCCTTTCAGAACAGGTGTATATATACTGACAGATCATGTGACACTTAGATTGCACACAGGTGGACTTTATTTAACTAATTATGTGACTTCTGAAGGTAATTGGTTGCACCAGATCTTATTTAGGGGCTTCATAGCAAAGGGGGTGAATACATATGCACATGCCAATTTCCAGATTCTTTTTTATTTTTTTTATTTTTTTTTCCTCATTTCACTTCACCAATTTAGACTATTTTGTGCAGATCCATCACATACAATTCAGATTAAAAAAACAGTGTCTATGTGAATGTGTTTTCGTACAGTGTCTATGTGAATGTGTTTTCATACAGTGTGAATGTGAATGTGTTTTCATACAGTGTCTATGTGAATGTGTTTTTGTACAGTGTCTATGTGAATGTGTTTTTGTACAGTGTCTATGTGAATGTGTTTTTGTACAGTGTCTATGTGAATGTGTTTTCATACAGTGTCTATGAATGTGTTTTTGTACAGTGTGAATGTGTTTTCATACAGTGTCTATGTGAATGTGTTTTTGTACAGTGTCTATGTGAATGTGTTTTCATACAGTGTCTATGAATGTGTTTTTGTACAGTGTGAATGTGTTTTTGTACAGTGTCTATGTGAATGTGTTTTCGTACAGTGTCTATGTGAATGTGTTTTCATACAGTCTTAATGTGTTTTTGTGTTAATCTCTCCTCCCCAGTCCCTATGTCCTGTGTTTTTGTACAGTGTCTATGTGAATGTGTTTTTGTACAGTGTGAATGTGAATGTGTTTTCATACAGTATCTATGAATGTGTTTTCATACAGTGTCTATGAATGTGTTTTTGTACAGTGTCTATGTGAATGTGTTTTTCTCATTTTATGTGAATGTGTTTTTGTACAGTTGAATGTGAATGTGTTTTTGTATTGTATGTGTTTTGTACCCAATAGAATGTGTTTTCATACAGTGTGAATGTGAATGTGTTTTCATACAGTGTCTATGTGAATGTGTTTTTGTACATGTCATTAGTGTTTTTGTACTGTCTATGTGAATGTGTTATTCAGAATGGAGCTAATAGGGTAATGTAGTTCCCTAGTGTTTGGGTTAGAATGGAGCTAATAGGGTAATGTTTCTATTGTTCATCTCCTCCCCTAGTCTCCTCTTTGGGTTACAATGGACCAGTACAACAGGCTGAAGAGTCTGAAAAAGGTACATCACTACTTCATAGATCTGCATCTTTTATGTATTAGTAGTGTCTCATTTTTTATATTTGCCCTTTAAAATGTATTGTATTTTCTGTACCCAATAGAATAGAAGGAAAATTCCAGAACCTCTACATACATTAGATATGTACTAATTGAGTCATATTCAGAATGGAGCTAATAGGGTAATGTAGTTCCCTAGTGTTTGGGTTAGAATGGAGCTAATAGGGTAGTGTAGTTCCATAGTGTTTGGGTTAGAATGGAGCTAATAGGGTAGTGTAGTTCCCTAGTGTTTGGGTTAGAATGGAGCTAATAGGGTAGTGTAGTTCCATAGTGTTTGGGTTAGAATGGAGCTAATAGGGTAGTGTAGTTCCATAGTGTTTGGGTTAGAATGGAGCTAATAGGGTAGTGTAGTTCCATAGTGTTTGGGTTAGAATGGAGCTAATTATGTAGTTCCATAGTGTTTGATGGTTGATGAGCCTTAGGGAATGTTCCCTAGTGTTTGGGTTAGAATGGAGCTAATAGGGTAGTGTAGTTCCATAGTGTTTGGGTTAGAATGGAGCTAATAGGGTAGTGTAGTTCCATAGTGTTTGGGTTGGTTTATTTATGTATTTATTTGATGGTTGATGAGTCCTTCCTGAATGTTCCTAGTGTTTAGGTTAGAATGGAGCTAATAGGGTAGTGTAGTTCCATAGTGTTTGGGTTAGAATGGAGCTAATAGGGTAGTGTAGTTCCATAGTGTTTGGGTTAGAATGGAGCTAATAGGGTAGTGTAGTTCCCTAGTGTTTGGGTTCGAATGGAGCTGATAGGGTAGTGTAGTTCCATAGTGTTTGGGTTGGTTTATTTATGTATTTATTCGATGGTTGATGAGTCCTTCCTGAATGTTCCTAGACACCAGAGTATCAAGTGAAGAAGAAGAGATGCAAGTACCTGAAGACCAGACTGGCACACGTCAAGAGGAGGGTCAGCGAGTACGACCGGCGACCTTAGCCGCTTGCTGACCTGGTTCAGCCCTTTACGTTTTGTGATTTCCTCTGTCAGAAGCAGCGGGAAATGATGAGAACTTTCAAGAATTTTTACAAAAGAGGAAATCATGAAATATTGTGTATATAAAATGTTTTATTTTCATTTTCCTGGTGTCACACAGAGAGAATATGTCAATCAGTTTTTTGTTATCTGCAGCTTCTATTAAGAAACAGATTCTCCAGAATAAAAAAGAAGAATTTTAAGGAGTTTAAATAGATGTTTTATTTAGTACAGTGCCCCCTGTGGGCAGCTGTCAGCATTGCACATTGGAATTCAACAACACTTATTTTACGTTAGCGTTTGTATTGCAACAATTGCACTGTTATCTTTATCTGTCTTTGAAGCTCTGTATTTCACTGTGTGATTTGGCAGACGCCCGAGCCTGTCTATTGCTTATGACAACCAATCAGACCTCCTTATTAACAGTTCTTTCATGTCATTTTGATAGAGTAAGATGTCTGCTCTGTAATGTGCATTGGGTTTATAACTTAAAATGACGTACAGGTTTGCATTTTTATATTAACCCGTGTATAGTATACCTTATGTGAAAGACATAGTCCACAGCAAACACGGGGCGTTATTCAAACTGCAGTAAAATGGAATGGTGATTTTTGTACATGGATGATTTTTTTATTGTGTAAATATGAAATAAAAATCACTGAAAATCGTTTTAACTCTTCACTTATTTCTGTAAAACACTGCTAAACTATTTTGAATTATGCATTGCATCGTGTGTGTGTGTGTGTGAGTGCGTGCGCGTGTGCGTGTGTGTGTGTGTGTGTGTGTGTGTGTGTGTGTGCGAGCGCGCATATGTACATACGTCTGTGATCAGAGGTGTGTGTGATTGGACAGTGGTGTTCTTTTAAGCAGCGGTAACAGAGGTCGTAGGTAACCAGACAGACATCAGGAGAAAGGTAAGGCGACTTCAACACGCTTCTCCTCTGTCCTTCTCAATCCTTTCTTTTTCAAAAAACGTTTTTGCTCTTATTTCTGTAGAGTCATTAAAGTACATCAAACTCTAATGGAAATAAATTGTCAATCAAGTAGTTTAGTAATTAGAATAAAGTGCATGTTAAGTGATGTCTGTGCAGATACAAGAAGCTGATTGAAGATGAGTGACTCATAATTCTATGCTCTTTATGTGTATATTTTTATGTGAAACTGTACGTAGCTGCTCTAAATGAAGATGGGCTCTGAACTCCTTTTTGGCACAGAAATAAGTTAAAGGTTAACTTGATGTAATCTATGGTGTCATGGTAGGGGGAGGTGGTCCATCTGTTGAAAGTCAAAGTTTTCCCATCAGTTTTCCTGAAGTCACATGGCGTTGCCTCAAACTAGTAAGAATCCCAACAGGTTGTTTTCCACTGTATAGTGTTTTCTCAAGACTAATACTTCAGCCTGACAGGCAGCCGTGAGATTAAAAACACCGGGGGCTCCGAGGCTGAGTCCCAAACTGAACACTGCCCACTCGGCCCACGTGTTGATATGAGGCCCAGGCGTTGCCAGATGTGAAATACTCCATAACTGCTTTCTGAGCAATCATTAAACCTCGTTGCTAAAACACGTTTTGCTCTATGCTAGCAGCACCCTTCAAAATGGAGTGACCATGGAACGCTGCCTCAGCCCACTAGCACGTTGCCTAGCAACGCCATGTAACTTGTGACAATTATTTGTTTTTTACCATATCAACTTTTTAGCTTGGCCGCTAGACCAAGGGTTGATTGAGCCAAACCTGGCAGACATTACAATTTACATTTATTTACAATAGTACAAAAACAATGCTGTAAAATGTTTAGATAGCATTTGAAATACACTCAATTTTGCTTCCAAACTTCAACATCAGCATGTGCTTCAACATGTACACAAGCATCGTTTTTGTGGGTTTGAAGGGGAAAAAGCTGGCCCTCTTCATGAATATACTTGTCTATGAGCACCCATAAACACTTTGCTTTAAAGACACTATAGGCAACCTTTTTGTATTTATGTATTATCAATACCTTTCTACAGTTTGCACCTTGTAATGTCTATGGCAGAATGAAAAAATCGCCGTTCAGATCAGTCCTCTTGAAGTCTCAATATTCAATATAAAGGTTTTCTGCTGCCAGGAGTGAAAACTGTGACTCTCCCGCAAAACTGTGATGACACGGAAGTGCGTCACTAAATCAGGAAGAGAGGCCCATACTTGGGAGTATAGTCGTTGATCGTGCTAGCGATATGCAGTGACCACGAGCATTCTGCATGTCTTTTTTGCGACGGTTAGGGAAAATAATTACAGCAAGCAAACTGTAGAGGCCGCCAAAACCACCTCTTCTAAGAAACTACCCACAGCTGCTTTAACCTCCTCTTCTAAGAAACTACCCACAGCTGCTTTAACCTCCTCTTCTAAGAAACTACCCACAGCTGCTTTAACCTCCTCTTTTATCTCATCCCCCTCTTCCAGTCCCCCCCCCCTGCAGCCAGTCCAGTCCAGTCCAGTCCAGTCCAGTCCAGTCCACCATGCTGTTGTCTCGTCCCCTGTCTGTGGGTCTGTTGTTCCTGTGTGTGTTCTCAGCAGCACAGGCCCAGCTGAAGCTGTTCAACCTGCGAGCCAGTAAACTGAGCACCGGGCTTGTAGGAACCGTCGACGGCTACGTTAAGGTGGAGTGTGAAGTGCAGCTTATGTAATGCCTAATTACTAAATGATTAAGACATTTTTGAATACATTAATTTAACATATAGCCTATATGACACTGGTAAGACCTTGTTAAATATTACAAATGTAATTTTCCCCTCTATTATGTGTTGTTGTGTACTACTTTTTCCTTGCAAATTATAAATAAAGTTTATATTCAAAGTATTTACCTGAATGCACATAAACAAAGTTCCTAATCTGCTCTCTGTTTTTTAACCAGGCGTATTGTGGTTCAGCAGATCTGGGTAAAACTAAGATACGTAACAACGACCCTAACCCCTGGTGGACTGAGGTGTTTAACCACTTCCAGGCCCAGCCCAATGACGTCCTGCGTCTTGAGGTGTTTGACAGCGACATCCTGTTTGACGACCTGCTGGGGACCTGCCAGAGGAACATCCAGGTGGGAACGCACCAGCATGAGTGCTTCCTGAAGAAAGGAGGGAGCCTCCACTACACCTACACCCTGACAGACAAGCAGCCGGGAAACCACACAGTTTAACACTGGCCACTCTCAGAGAATAAAACTCTAACCTTAACATCTGTGTGTGACTGATCAATGACAATACATCCCAAAACAACGGCTATGCACCAGTCAGACATGCTAGACTTTTTACAATGAACATGAGTTTTTATTACAAGAAATAGTGAAAGTTGATTAAAATAAATAGCAACTATAAAATGCCACACCTGCGTGTGAGGGTTCAAATAAAAATAATAAAACCACGTTGTGGAAATGGAGTTTGAAGTTATCATGGACTGGCAAAAACAATTATAGCCAACCTAATAAAGAACATATAAACACTAACATCTACTTCCATACTCTTGCATAAAGAACATATAAACACTAACATCTACTTCAATACATATAAACGCTAACATCTACTTCAATACTCCTGCATAAAGAACATATAAACGCTAACATCTACATCAATACTCCTACAACAAAAACCAAGGCCGCAATAAGAATATTCCAGCACCTACACCTTGTAATATGAGTCAGTGGGAGGGGCAGCAATGGCATAATAATAGTTTTAATCCAACCTCCACCCTTATCTTTGGGCACAGTGATGTGTTGTCTAGGCGGAGATCGGATGGGATGGATTTGGGACCAGGCAGCAGAATTGTGTTCTAAAGTCAATGTGATAATGATAACAGCAGCATTGCGTTCTAAAGTCAATGCGATAATGAAAACAGCAGCAATGTGTTCTAAAGTCAATGCGATAATGAAAGCAGCAGCAATGTGTTCTAAAGTCAATGCGATAATGAAAGCAGCAGCAATGTGTTCTAAAGTCAATGTGACAATGATAACAGCAGCATTGTGTTCTAAAGTCAATGTGATAATGATAACAGCAGCATTGTGTTCTAAAGTCAATGCGATAATGAAAACAGCAGCATTGTGTTCTAAAGTCAATGCGATAATGATAACAGCAGCATTGTGTTCTAAAGTCAATGTGATAATGAAAACAGCAGCATTGTGTTCTAAAGTCAATGTGATAATGAAAACAGCAGCAATGTGTTCTAAAGTCAATGCGATAATGAAAACAGCAGCATTGTGTTCTAAAGTCAATGCGATAATGAAAACAGCAGCATTGTGTTCTAAAGGCATGATGATAACGATAACAGCATTAACGTGTTCTAAAGAGATAATGATAATAGCAGCAGCAGCATTGTGTTCTAAAGTCAATGTGATAATGATTACAGCAGCAATGTGCTCTAAAGGCATAGTGATAATGGTAACAGCAGTTACGTGTTCTGAAGAGATAATGATAATAGTAGCAGCATTGTGTTCTAAAGTCAATGTGATCATGATGAAGCATAATTGTGTTCTAAAGAGATAATGATAATTAAAACAGCAGCATTGTGTTCTAAAGAGATAATGATAATTAAAACAGCAGCACTGTGTGCTAAAGAGATAATGATATTTATAATAGCAGTATTGTGTTCTAAAGAGATAATGATAGCAGCATTGTGTTCTAAAGAGATAATGATAACACTTGCATTGTGTTCTAAAGAGATAATGATAATGATAGCAGCAGCAATGTGTTCTAATGTCATAGTGATAATGATAACATCAGCATTGTGCATTGCCTAAGTTTGCAAGCTGGGGGTGTCATTCTCAAATCCACCTTGTCCTTTGAGTCCCAGGTCATATCTGTCCCTAAAACGGTCTTCTACTACCTTAAAAACATCTCCAGACTCCGGCCATCACTCACCAGCTCAGATGCAGTCTCATCCATGCCTTCATCACCTCCCACCTAGACTTTTGCAACAGTCCTATTGGTGGTGCCCAGCAAAGCCCTGGATAGGCTCCAGTATGTTCAGAACTCAGCTGCCAGGGTTCCCACACGCACCAAACCCTGGCAGCACATCAATTCAACACTCACTCACCTACACTGGGTCCCAGTCAAATCCAGTGTCACCTAGAAAAACCTTCTTACGTTCACGCCCAGGCCCCAGAGTGCCTTTCTGACCTCCCACTCCCCTACATCCCCTCCTGGAATCTCAGATCAGTCCCCTACATCCCCTCCTGGAATCTCAGATCAGTCCCCTACATCCCCTCCTGGAATCTCAGATCAGTCCCCTACATCCCCTCCTGGAATCTCAGATCAGTCGCCTACATCCCCTCCTGGAATCTCAGATCAGTCCCCTACATCCCCTCCTGGAATCTCAGATCAGTCCCCTACATCCCCTCCTGGAATCTCAGATCAGTCGCCTACATCCCCTCCTGGAATCTCAGATCAGTCGCCTACATCCCCTCCTGGAATCTCAGATCAGTCCCTACCTCCCCTCCTGGAATCTCAGATCAGTCCCCTACCTCCCCTCCTGTTCAGACATATATATTTTAGGTGTAGCCAGAGGCCCGGTGTGTGCCCTTTTCCGGATACAGCGTTCACTGAAGGGGTAATATCATCCCATGCATCTTGTTTGTGTTCTTTTATATCCACTACTGATGCTACTAAATATGACATCTCATTCGCACATGGCCTTGCAGTCGCATGCCCTTTATGGGGATTGGTGGGGCGTTTATCTATGATAATTAGGAACAACTGGCACGAGCTTTCAACTTACGAAGACATGGGATTCATCAACATAAGGACACAGTTACGAACAATTCTGCGGTTTAAGAACACATCATGTATCCGACGTAGATTTTTATTTAGAAATTTCTAAAGAACAAATTTAAGAGGAAAACTTCAGAAGGTATTGATGAATGAGAATGTGATAATGAGGAAGACAGAGTAGAACACAAAGGAACCAAAATGGGAAAGTCTTTTTCAATTCTGTCAGACAAACAAAATAATTGAACATTTCTTCATCTCCTGTAAATACACACTGACGGAGCATCCTTTTGTAAAGAGAGGTCTAGCCTGTTTGTTAAATGTCAAATATTAAATTTTTTCAGAACATTTTCATTAATCCAATTAAACTAACAGTAGATATTATTATATTATTATTATTATTATTATATATATAACTAACAGTATATATTATTATTATTATTATATATTAACTAACAGTATATATTATTATTATTATTATTATATATTAACTAACAGTATATATTATTATATTATTATTCTTATTATATATTAACTAACAGTATATATTATTTAATTTTTATATTATTATATATTAACTAACGATATATATTATTATATTATTATATATTTACTAACAGTATATATTATATTATTATTATTATTATTATTATTATTATTATTATATATTATTATATATTAACTAACAGTACTTATTATTATATATTAACTAACAGTATATATTATTATTATTATTATTATATATTAACTAACAGTATACATTATTATATTATTATATATTAACTAACAGTACTTATTATTATATATTAACTAACATTATATATTATTATTA
>JAPMUY010011019.1:0-135177 GCA_026901105.3 Galaxias olidus | reverse complement strand
TGTATGTAAGAGGGTTGTTGTCCGTCCATACAGTAAATGAATGGCCTCTTAACCAATGACTGAATTTCTCGCACACACTCCATTTTAAGGCCAAGAATTCCAGCCTATGTGCTGGATATTTCTTTTGGGACGTGCTTAAGGTCTTGCTTGCAAAAGCAATGGGCCGGGCCCTCTCTTCACCTGCTGGTACCTGCGATAATACCGCACCCAACCCATCTAATGAGGCATCAATAGACAAGACCAGGGGCTGGGAAAAATCTGGGTGTGAAAGGACAACACAATTTAACAAACTGTCCTTGAGCTTAGACAGTGACACCTCACACTCTTCTGTCCAATCAGAGGGCTTGAGCTTCCTGTATGAGCCCGGGTTGGTGTTCAGTTTGACCCTACCGCGTCTCTTTTGGCCAGATGTAAGGGCGAACAATGGCTTAGCTAGGCTAGAGCAGTTGAGGATAGGAACGATAATCGCAACACCATACCTAGAAAGGACTTTACCCTCTTTACTGATGGTGTAGAACCGTCATCTTCCATAAGGGTCCGCTTTTGTCATTTTTGATATGACCTCCACCTTGGCTGGATCTACAGCAACACCATTTCCGTCTTATGTGACCCAGGAATTTCACTGATGACCTCATTAAATGACACTTTCTGGGACCAGTTTCGAGATTATGGAGCCTCAGGCGCTGGAAAACAACCTCTAGCCTAGCAGTGCCTCTTGTTCTGTGGGGGCAAAGACCAACAAGTCGTCAAGATAGCATAAGAGGCTACTGAAGTTTAGGTCCCCAAATATACTGAGCATCATCCGTGCGGGAATGTGGCGGGGCTGTTGCATAACCCCTGCGGCATGCGATTATGCTCGTATAGTCCCGTTGGAGTTGTGAATGCCGTGTATTTTGTCTTCTTCTGCCATCGGGATATTATAGAATCCTGAGGTCAAGTCCATTGTGCTAAAGTAGGCATTTCCCCCTAAGCGGCCAGGCAATCAGACTGATGCGGGAGCGGGTGCGCGTCTTTAAGAGTCCTGGCATTTAACCATCTGAAATCAGTGCACAGCCTCAGACTACCGTCCTTTTTCCAGACTAGAACGAGCGGGGACGCATATTCACTGACTGATTTCCTTATGAGGTCTTGCTCCTCCATTTCAGACAGGACCTGACGCAGTTTCTGGTAATGGGCAGGTGGGACTCGCCTGTAGGGCAGACGGAATGGCCTTTCATCCGTGAGTCTTATACGATGCACGGAAAATCTTTAGCCTCGCCACAATCTAGAGGGTGTTTAGAGAAAATGTCATTGTATCTCTCTATTAGGGTAACAAGCTTTTCCTTACCACTCTGGCTGGCATTGCACTGGTCAATATCTATGTCTGTGAGTCCGACCTGTTTTAGTTTGTGTTTTAGACCTAGAGAGCTCTCAGTTCTTTCATATTGGGCATCGTTCTCTGGCTGGCTTGTCCCCTGGGAAACCTCAAACTCCTCTACAGCTACACAAGTAGACACATCTGCTAGCTTGGCATTTTTCTTTAAAGTGATAAGCTTATCAGACAGATTAGTGACCTTCATAGGAACCCAGCGGTCACCCCACAATGGTGTGACTACACGACCAACCATGATGTTACGTGGCATGGACTTGGATGAGGTGGGTTCGACAATAACTGTACTGCCAGGCGACATAGGGACATTTTTGGGAAGCTTACCCCAAACCAAGTGTTCTTGTTTCGCTAACAGAGTGACTGACTGTTGGAGTTTAACTGTCCCAATCTTATCTGGATGTTCGTCCCCTTGCCACAGCGAGGAGTTTGCCATGAGATCCAGAAACTGCTCGCACTTTGGGGACAGGTCGCCACTGGAAACAAGATGCAAGTAATCAGAAGTCACTTTGAGTTGACGCATTAAAAATCTGATTACATTGGTACCTATGATCAAATCGTCACGCTGCCCAGGGACTACAAGAACAGGCACGATACAACTTTGTTCATACAGTTTCATTTCCACTTCATACATGCATTTGGCTTTGCTCAAAGTTCCTCCACAACCCACAAGCACGACCTCCTGAGTTAAGGGAATAGGGTCTGAGAGCGCCATTTTGTTTAACATCTCAAGCTCTGCCTTTTCATTGAGAGTACATGCCATGGATCCTGAATCTAACATGCCCTCCACTTCAATACTGTTGTTCATTTTGACAGGTGTATAAAACAGTTTATCGTAGGAACCAACTCTCTGCGTATTTTGAACAATTACTTTAGCACCGGCCGGTGCTGCAGCACACACTTTAACATAGTGTTGTTCCAAATCACTGTCGAGGGTGTCATTTTGTGTGCCCACACATCCCCTCACACAATGCGGGCCAGCTAGTTTAAAGGCTGGGTGTTTTGCTGGGGTGAACTGCCCAGTCTTTGGTTGGACTTGAAGTTAGGGCAGTTTTTCTTAATGTGGTTTGGCTGGAAGCATGCTAGGCACAACCGTTTTTGCCTACAATGTGCAAGAGTGGAGTGGTCATGGGACTGACAAACTCGGCAGGGCCGTCGCTGGAAGTGGTCAGGTTTGATGGGGTCAGATACAACATGGGTATTCTGCGCTAAGGCTCGATCAAAAATACTCACAAGCATCTTTAGGCAATCATCATTGCAAGAAGGCTTAGACATTGGATTCTCAATTTGTGTGGCTGGCTCTTTTAATTGACTTATAGTTTCTGGAGAGCTCGGCTCCGGTGTCTGAACATGAACTGTAACAGGCTGAGAACGTTTGGGCTTGGTGACAACCTGCTCTTTTCTTTCGGTCTGATACCTGTCAATGTGCTCTTGGACCTCACTAACGGTCCACTTGTCTGGGGCTTTAAATCTAAAGACAGCAGCGAGTGTTGGATCAGGACAATATTTTACAAACATCATAGCTGCTTCGTGACATGGGTCTCTCATATGTCTTCCCATCCTTTTGAATCCCTCCTCAGCAGTATCTACAGCTTTATTTAATCTCAACCAGTACTCAACTGGAGCCTCACCTGGCACTGGGACTGTACTGTAGAAATCAGCCATTGGCATACACGAGTAGGTTACATCGCTGAAGTGTTGTCTGAGGATGTCATAAATGATTTTAGGATTTTCCTGAGCTTTCATGGATGGACTACTTCGCAGAGTTACACGCACTACATCTTTAGCCTTCCCCATTAACTTTGACATTACTTCAGAATGCTGCTCAGTAAGTGGTGTGGCTCGTTTTTTAAAATAGACTTCCATCAGTTCTTGCCACTCACACACTGTGTTCTTGTCCAGACCATCTCCCCGGAAGACTGGAGGCTCTCTCACATCTGGATGGAGAACAAACTTGGCACCGGACAAGTTCAGGTAAGTGGGATCGCTGGATAGCTGGCCTACACCGCTTTGAGCTGGGGTGTCATTTAAGCTTTGTCCCATTTCACTTTTCAACTGGTCTCTTATAGTCTGTCCTACTTGCTGTGCAATATGTGTTATCAAGTTACTCAAATTCGGGTCTGTTGCAGCAAGAAAGCCCATAACATTTTCATTTTGAGTAGTATCTGTTGGTACATTACCCAGTATACGAGTGGAACAGAAAGCAGGTGAGCTAACATTATCTGCACCTCGAACTGGCGTCTGTAGTAACTCATTAATAAACCTTCCTCTACCCATACCCAAGGAAGGTGTCTGTAGGAACCCATTGCTTCTCCCCTTCATCAACAGTGGATGTCATCTTGATACACTCTGCGGTTAACAACAAAATGAAATTTCAACACCTTGTAACTTATAAAACTAAACGTTAGAAACTAGGTGCATAAACGTCTTAAGGTTCTTATCCAACTCTTTCAAATGAAAAAAAAAACCTTCATCAGCAATCTGTGTGAATGCAGCAACCCACGGCGACCAAACTGCCGTTGATCCACAGCTCCGGCAGCGACGACCAGACTGAGCGATGTGAATCCGGGTCACGGCACCACTGTAGCCGGCCTGATGCTGGACTTAGCACCGGCTAGCAAAATCAAGTCTGCGTTGTGTCTTGGGTGTAATAACGAGCTGCACACGAGAATACCGTCCAAGGAGAGGTTTATTTGACCTGTGTGAAAACACATACAATTCAATACAGCCACCAGGTCTCTTTCACACACACGCCTCCCCTCTGTAGTCTCATAGCAACTGAGGGGAATGGCGCGAACACACAGGAAGTGTGAGTGAACCGCCAAAATAAGAGTCCTTATCCCAAACGTTCTTATATATATTAGTACAATAAAATAAAAATAAAATACAGATGATAAACAGGATTTTGGTGAAATTAACAAACATAAGACAACATGGGCTACATATAACCTCAATACCCAACCAGGACACATGTAATAATGACTACGTTCCTTGACATTAACTCCTAGGTTAGCTAGATCCATCATCGTTATTTCTCTAGCATTTCAATAGAGCTACTCAGTACGTATTGTATAACTTGTTCCAGTTTAGTTTATATCTATCAAGACTGTACGATGAGCGCTACAATCGTACATATGGAACATTTACTGCGTTCTATTCATTTCAATACATGGGTTCAAATCACTGATTAAAAATTATAAGAAAATAACACGTGAACCGATTACTTGGCTACATGCACACACACTATGTCTCTTGTATTAAGCTTGAAAGCTGACATGGCTTAGCATATGCCAAAATTATATCTAGTGTTGTGTCGCGTACAATGCCTTTGTGGTCTTTTAAGAATTGTTAGTTCACTACACAGCTTAGTTACAGTAAATGCAGCATGCGTAGTGGTTTGCATTGACTAATCTGAGCAGTTATTTCAATAACACTCCTTGATTTGCTACATAGCTAGTGAACATGAAACACTATGCAACTGTCGTTCATTATAGCAGGAGGGGGGAAGCATCTATTCATGGATAGGTGCTAATGCTAACTTGAAACTAGCTAACTCACTATGGAGTAATTAGCAATACGGTGACGCCATTACATATACTCACAGGCGCATACGTGCAGATGTCCTGAGATGTTTGGGCGGTGTTTTTGTCATTTATGAGTTAGCTATCCCACTTCTGACACCATGTTTACATGTCAATAACGAGACGGAGTCATTCATTGATGTAGTTAACAACTGGTGTTCGGCATGGCCAAGACAGTCAGTATACAAACATAACAACTTGCAAATACATATCATCAACGCTAGATGGTGGTATATGCCTGTGAAAATTCTCTCCGTCAAAACCCTCTCCCCAGTCATTTCAGTGGGGCCAAAAACCGATTAGAAATAATTACAAATATAACACGTGAACCAATCACTTAGCTGTATGTAAGCACACTCGACAGCTATATCCAAGACATGTGGGCACTGGAATGGAATCGAGTAGGCCAAAATGCGGGCGTAGTTAAGGCGCCAATAATAATAACTAGAATGCATTTCCACAAGAAAATGTGGATGTGATTGCATTTCCACCATCAGCGACCAGGCAGTGCAGGTGGTAAGCCCCCTAAAATAACCGCTGCAGCACATCCTCGTGTGTTGATAGACAACGCTAAACTGAACACAAGTGTAAATGCCCACTTGGGGCCAGTTGCAACATCTGACTTCTTCCATTCATATAAATATTGTGAACTATATGTCACATGTAGTCATCTTTCAATTGTATGGGTAATTAGTAGGGATGTCACGAGAACCAATACTTCGGTACCAAGTCGATGCCAAAAGTAAAACGTGACGGTATTAGTTTTCTCCAGTACCGAAGGTACTGCAATTAAAGAAAATGTTAGGTAAGCAAACAAACACCAGCAAAAAGACGTCGCTTTGGTTGTTGGCAAGGCACTGTGCAGCCCCTTTTTTTTCTAGCTAAATTCTCCAAGGATAAGAGAGTCCCGAGTAAACGCCTGTAATGTTTTGTCGCAATCCTTAAAATATTTGGCTCAACCATAATGGTTTTGCCTCCCCTGCTGTAAGATACCGTAAACTGAAATCAATCAACAGTAGATAGGCAATCACAGCCTCGGCCATAAAGAAACCAAACAAACAGGAAAAGTTTGCTTTCTCTTGAAGTATGCTCGGTCCTCCCCTGTATAGCTAGCTGTAGTAGTTTACACCCCAATGCAGCGGGGAAATATTTGACTGATCTCGCTTATACCTGTTATAAAATGTGCGCGTATGTTTCTTTTTATAATTATATGAATAGGCAGATTTTTTTTGTAATGTTAATAGTTGTTCATTTTATATAGGCCTGGTGTTACTTTCCTGTCACGCATCCTCCAGACTTTAGGCGGGAGAACTATGGAATAATGCGCCAGTTTAAACAGCGCCAGCCTAGTCTACGTTGGTTCTTTATTTCCTTCTAAATTGACATGCAGCAATGAAACAGACGGACTAGGGAAATTCAATGGAACAGTTGTTTTTATATCTCATTTGCACAAGAACCACCACATAGTTGAAATCGAAAGTAAACATGCTCCCCATGCTCCCCCACGCTCCCACAATGCCACATCTTAAAAGTAACAGGCTTAATCTTTTTGGCCCCGCATCTCTAAAGGCCTATGTATTATTTCCATATGTTTTTCATATCTTGGCCGGGTACTACAACTGAAAGGATGTGCCATCATTAAAAAAATTGGTAATTAAAAACAATATTGCTAGGTTTAAACTGAATTGCCACTGTTCTTTTTTGTAATGTTAATTTTTTTATTTTATTTTTTTTTATTTTTTTTTTTGCTTGAAGGCTACACGCCACTGTTTATTATGTAATGTTTTTAAAAATGGAGTATATGTTGAAGTATATGGGATTTAATTTATTGTTTAGTTTTTTACCCTGGTCTCGAATTGGGTATCGAGAATCATGGAATTTCACTGGTATTGGTATCGAGTACAACATTTCTGGTATTGTGACATCCCTAGTAATTAGAAGACAGATACAAGTTTAATGTATACAAGTTTGGCTGGTCTGTCAATTAGTCTGAGAAACAGAGAAATACAAAAATTGTTGCAACTGTCCCGAGTCTCCCCTACGTCCTTGTGTTAGCTCAACCTTCGCTCAAGCTCAAGGCTTCTGACAATCGTATCACACGTGGACAGTGCTGCAGACATAAAATCAGCAGTAGTCTATTGTCTTAAGGGTTAATGCTTGTTCAGTACTGATTATTTTACCATTGAAATACATTTTAAATAATCTTAATGAAACTGTGCTGCCACCTGTTTAAATAGCCTACGTGTATCAGACTGTCTGTTCATTCTGACGCTGCTTTGTATTGTTGGATTTTGCCGTTTCAATCGCGCTACGGTAACAAATAAAGGAGTTAGTTTTGCAGCAAGCAATTTTTTATGGTGCCTTTTAATGAGATAATGGTTAGCTACGCACACTACAGCTAGCAAATGTCCAGTTAAGACAAATAAAATTCACATGCAGTAAGCAGTAGTATAACCACATCATAACGAACCAGTTGATGATACTCACACTATATCTGTCTAAGCACAGTAGCGTGAGGTGTCCTAACTACTTACAGTATTATCAGTAAGTTATCATTTATGGTGTATTATCAGTAAGTTATCATTTCTGGTGCCTTAACTTAAGACTAGCTTACGTTTGACTCCATGGAAATAACGTTAACATCCAAATTGTGAAGGTTAGCGTTCTCTAAATAAAGAAATAAAAACAGCGTCGCTGTTGAATGCCTTATAGAAACACTTGATACGTGTTATCAGCCACTATCCAATTCAAGTCACCACAATTCTTTTTTGACGTTAAACAAATACAACTTAACTCACATTAAGTACACAGTGTTTTACAATAAGCCCAAGTACAGGTGGATAACCTTGCTTGATGTAGAGCTATGGAGAATCCATCGTACACTAACTTGGGCAATGTAAAAAGCTTTATGAACTTATTCTGCCTTAACTACTCCCCTTGTCACTATGCTCGTCATCGTGGTTATTTTTTACGTTAGTCTGCAGTCAAACGCCTTTGCACAGAGCTAAGATTCAAAGTTAGGAAGTCTCCGTGGCCTTTGAGATACTGCAGCTAAATTACACCATCAGAGTTATTCACACCGTAGCAGTATCCTAACTAGACTAATCACATTGTATGGCTTGTTAGCTACTATGGCAAGCTATAATCTACATGCATTTGTCATTCATTAGGATATCTTGAAATGAATGATCTCGCAAACGTGTACGTACCCTAATGAAGGACCAAGATAAATCATACCCTTGTGTATACTGCCATCTAGTTACCGCAATAAAACATATACATGTATGTGATGACCCCTGGTGTCATCTGAGTTCATGGGTTGGGTTTCCCTGATTACCTTTATCTGGAACACCTGGGGGGCAGGGTCATGGGCTATTTAAGCCACAGGTGCAGAGGACTCACCCTCTCTGCTGCTCCTTCTAGGCACCCGTTTTGGTTTGTGTTGTGTTTCCTTATGCCTTAGTTACTTTATGCTTCATGCACCCTTCAAGACCTACACTCATACTTGCATCTGCACCCACCATTTAGCACTACACATACTACTGACATTACTGACACACACACCCCACCCTTCAATTAGTTAGTGTTTGTTTGGTTTTCGGTTAATAAAGCTACTTTTGTTAAATGTTCCCTCATGGTGTGTCTCCCTTTTGTTATGGCCACTTGAGCTGGTCGTAACAAATTGGGGCTCGTCCATTTACGGTTCAGTTGATGTTTTGATGTTACCAGAGTGGTGATTAGTGCTCGGCTGATTGGGTGAGTACTTCCAGCTTTGCTGATTGTTGCTGCGTGCTTTTGTATCCGGAGCTGTGTTTTGTTTTAGTTATTGATTCTTGGGGAAATACATCATGCATATTGCGGGAACTTTGGGATGTTGAGTAGTTATGTTGGCCGTTTGGAGGGGTTGTGTTCCTGTGCAGACGCGCTATTATACAGAGATTTCTCCGGTAGGTTTCAGGGCACTTGTCCTCTAGGGGTTTGGGCTTGTTTTTTTTTTTCTTTTCTCTTGTTAGTGTGGTGGGGAGCGGTTAACGTCGGTTGTCTTTAGACTACTGACTTGGGAGCACAGTGGCAAGATCTTGTGGGTCGCCTTTTGCAGGTTGCTAAGCAAACTTGTTACACTCGTGCTTAATCTGCCCGCCGCGGAACCGCCCGAAGACTAGGGGTGAGTCTTTGTTAATTTAGGCAGTTAGGGGGAAATTCTCTGTGGGATTGGTAAATACCCTGGGGGCGTGTCGGCCAGCGAACGCATTCTGTAGCGGTCATCATTGGACATTATGTCTTCCTTGTCGCACTTTTTCGTGGAGCCTACGGTGGCGTTTGTGGAGAGCTGTAAGAAGGATCAGTTGGAGGAGATGGCTCTCCAATATGACATTGTAGTTGAAGGGAAAATGCGTAAGGAGGAATTAAAAAGCTTGGTTGTTTTGTCTTTGTTTGACCAAGGGGTGTTGCGAAAGGGTGAGGTGGTGCCCGTGCCAGGGGCGGGGCCGCCGGTTAGGGATGTAGCTGGTATGACCTTTGAGCAGCAGAAAGAATTGTTGGCCATGCAGTTGGAACAGGGGAGGTTAAGGTTGCTGGTCAGTGATAAACAGCTGGAGTTAGAACGGATTCGCCAGGATACTGAGAGGCAGAGGTTGGAGGTGGAGCAGGCTAAATTGCGGCTTCTTGGTGAGGGCAAACTTTCGCCGGGTGGCTCGTTGGTGGGGTCTGCGCAAGGGGGAATGGATATGATCGCGAACATGCGTTTGGTGCCTAATTTTAATGAGCATGACCCTGACTTTTTTTATTCTGTTTGAACGGGTGGCTGATGCAAAGAATTGGCCGGATTTGAACAGGGTCATTCTGCTTCAGTGCGTCCTCACTGGGAGAGCTCAGGAGGCATATGCAGCGGTGTGTGCAGAGGGGTTGAATTATGAGGCAGTGAAGGTGGCTGTATTGAAGGCATACGAGTTGGTCCCTGAGGTGTATCGCCAGAGGTTCAGGACTTGGGTAAAGGGGGATAGGCAAACACACGTTGAGTTTGTCCTTGAGTTGGCTACCCACTTTCGCCGATGGTGTTCAGCGTCCAAGGTCGATAGTTTTGATGGTCTGTGTGAGCTGCTTGTGTTGGAGCAGTTTAAGAGCACTGTCCCTAGGCATGTGGCTACGTATGTGCTTGAGCAGAAGCCTGTTTCTGCGTTTAGAGCGGCTGAGTTGGCCGATTTCGTGCTGACTCAAAGGCAGTACAGAGACGCGATCTGGGGGAGATGTTGGCTGGGGTGGTTTCCCCATTTCTAGGTCTGGTCCTTTGCGCAGAAATGTCTCTTTGGGGCGGCCTGAGGGTCCCGGTGGGTGTCATTATTGCCGTGAGGAGGGTCATTGGAAGGATCAGTGTCCTTTGTTGAGGTCAAGAGGGGAGCGTCACTTGCTGCCACTTTCTACGGTAATGGCGTGCTCCACGGTTTTTAAAACAATGCCAGTATGTGTGGGCCCGTGTGCTGGTTCTGGGTTTGAGCCGTTCATTGCTGATGCGGTTGTGTCGCTGGTTAATAGCGACAAGAGGGTTCCAATTAAGGTGTTGCGTGACACAGGGGCTAATCCTTCTTTTATAGTGGACTCCGTTCTGAACTTCACACCGGAAACAGAAACAGGGGATTTTGTATTGATGCAGGGTATGGAGCTGGGCATTATTTCTGTGCCGCGCCATTATATTTTTTTAGATTGTGAGTTGGTGCAGGGCATTGTTCCTGTGGGCGTGCGGCCTGCCTTGCCACTGGACGGTGTAGTGATGATTTTGGGTAATGACCTGGTTGGGGGTGCAGTGTGGGCCGAGGGTTCATCGTCCCCTGTGGTTGTGTCTAAGCCGCAAGTGGCTGGCGGGCAGATTGAGAGGGGCCTGGGAAGTCTAGGAATTTTCCCAGCGTGTGCGGTGACCCGTGCACAGTCGTAAAGTGTCTTCACCGGACTCGCAGGTGTCGGGGGGTAGTGCCGATTGGTTGCCTGCTGAACGGGTGGGATCGGTACCAGCACTTCCTCAGTCCATTTCAAGGGAGCAGTGGATGGAGAGTCAGAGGGCTGTTTCATCCCTGGCTAAGTTGTGGACTGGGGTGTTGCCAGCTGACCAGGTTAGAGATGCGGCTCTGGGCTGTTTTGTTCAGGAGAGTACTGGGTTTAGCCCCAGGGATTTAGTGTTTGGGCATACAGTGTATGGCCCTTTGGCAGTCCTACTGGATGACTAGGTTGTAAGTGAACCTCCAAAGAACGTAGTGAGCTGTGTAAATGGCTTTCATTTGTGCATTTCATTAGCGGGGAAAGTGGCGAGGAAAAATCTGTTGGGTGCTCAGGTTATTGTGAAGGGTTTGTATGACCATCGAGCTGAGCGCCGGGAATTTAGACCGGGTGATCGAGTGTTGGCTCTTATACCACTGGGGGTCTCGCCTTTCCGGCCAAGGTTTGCGGGTCCGTATACTGTGGAGAAGCGGGTCTCTGATCTGAACTGCTTGCTTGCTGCTCCAGATCGTCGGACATCGTCTCGGTTATGTCATGTTAATCTGCTTAAGCCATTCTATGCTCTTGACATCCCTGAGGCAAGTGATTCTGTTGCTCCAAGAGTAATTGTGTGCCCCACTTTGATGGTTGATTCTGATTCTGTGCTCTCTGATTCTGAGGTTCATGATTTTGGAGGTGTCTGTGAGAGGTACGTTGAAGCGCCGGATGATTCTGTGTTATGTGGTAGCAGGGGGCCGGAGTGGCACCCCGGGGGGGAGGTTTGGTTTTCTGGAGGGCCGGTTGAGGTTTCAGGGATCCCTGTGGGACCCCGTCTTAAGGGGGGGGGTTGTGATGACCCCTGGTGTCATCTGAGTTCATGGGTTGGGTTTTGCTGATTACCTTTATCTGGAACACCTGGAGGGGAGGGTCATGGGCTATTTAAGCCACAAGTGCAGAGGACTCACCCTCTCTGCTCCTCCTTCTCGGCACCCGTTTTGGTTTGTGTTGTGTTTCCTTATGCCTTAGTTACTTTATGCTTCATGCACCCTTCAAGACCTACACTCATACTTGCATCTGCACCCACCATTTAGCACTACACCTACTACTGATATTACTGACACTCACACCCCACCCTTCAATTAGTTTGTGTTTGTTTGGTTTTTGGTTAATAAAGCTACTTTTGTTAAACGTTCCCTCATGGTGTGTCTCCCTTTGTTATGGCCACTTGAGCCGGTCGTAACAATGTATATGTTAACCAACATTTTATTGCGGTCACTAGATAACAGTATACAGAAGGGTATGATTCATCTTGGTCCTTTATTCCAGCTCCCCTCAAGCCTTACCCTCTTTCCATTCATTGTCTGGGCAAATTAAGCATGTAAAAGAGGCAATTAAACAATAACTAGTGGACAGATTTATTAGTCTTACGATGCAATCACATAATAAAACTTAACGATAACAGTATATGATTGCATCGTATAATAATAATAATATTCACATTCAATTTGGATTCACAATTTTCTCATGTTACCGGGCTGGCAACTTTTCTGAAAACCGTGAGACGTTTGCAGAAGTAAATGAAATAGAGCACTGTCCACATTTTTTTTCAGATTCCGCCATGCAAAGCGGCTTATTTTTTTTTTTTTCAATGGTCTGCAGTAGCAGTTTTGTTTCTCAAAGCAAATGTGTTAATGCGTGATAAATGTGGTGTGGTGTCTATCAAACCTATCTTTCTTCATGCCCCTCACCCCTGAGGAAGCCTTGTACCTCCTAATCTCTAAGCGACCCACCACTTGTCCACTCGACCCCATCCCTATTAACATCCTAAAGTCTATCTCTGAGGACCTCCTCCCGTTCCTCACCCATCTCTAACATGCCTGGACAACGGGTATTTCCAAGCTCCCTTCAAAATAGCTGGAGACACACCCGTTTAAAAAAAAATCCTCTCTTAACTCATCTGATGTTAACAACTACAGGCCTGTTTCTCTTCTCCCCTACCTGTCCAAAACCCTTTAACAAGCTATACTCAACCACCTTTCCTCCTATCTCAAGCAGAACAACCTCCTAGATCCACACCAGTCAGAGTTCAAGGAGGGCCACTCAACGGAGACCGTCCTCCTTGCGGTTACGGGGGTGCTCCACAGGGCGATAGCAGACTCCCTCTCCTCTTCTCTCATTCTCCTTGACCTCTCTGCGGTTTTTGACACCGTGAACCACCAGACTCGCCTCCTTACCCTCGAAGACCTGGGCATCTCGTGGTCTGTGCTCTCCATGCTTGCATCCTACCTGACGGGCTGATCATACCAGGTAGCTTGGAGAGGTTGGGTTGCAGCATTTCGACCGGGGTCCCTCAGGACTCAGTCCTGGGCCCTCTCTTTTTCTCTCTATATACAAAATCACTGGGTTCAGTCATACACTCACATGGCCTGTCGCATCACTGCTACGCGGACAACACAACTAATGTTCTCCTTCCCTCCCTCCAACACCCAGGTGGTGCAACACATATCAGCATGCCTGACTGATATCTCAGTTTGGATGGCAGGTCACCACCTGAAGCTCAACCCTGACAAAACAGAACTCCTCTTCATCCCCAAGAAGTTCAGCTTGTTCCAAGACCTAACCATCACTGTGGTCTCCTCATCTAGTACAACAAAGAACCTGGGGGTCACCCTGAACGACCGGCTGTCCTTCTCAGCTAACATAGCAGCAGTAACACGCTCCTGCAGATTCCTTCTTTACAACATCAGGAGGACACAACCTTTCCTTACAAGAGAGAGGCTGTGCAGGTCATAGTCCAGGCCCTTGTCATCTCGCACCTACTGCAACTCCCTCCTGGTTGGGTTGATTGAGCGCCATCAAACCCCTCCAGCTTTTCCAGAATGCAGCCGCTCGTCTAGTCTTCCACCTCCAAGTTCTCTCACACCACTTCTCTGCTCCACACACTACATTGGCTGCCGGTAGCAGCTCGCATCAAATTCCAGTCACTTGTCCTAGCCTATCGGGCGATGACCGGAACTGCATCCTCCTACCTACAGTCGATGCTCAGACCCTACACCTCGTCCCGACCACTGCACTCTGATGCGGGATGTCGCGCTGTTGCCCCCTCACTCTGCGGAAAGGGCAGCCTGGCACCCCAGTCACGACTGTTCTCTGTCCTTGTCCCTCAGTGGTGGAATGACCTCCCCACAAACAATAGGACCACAACGTCTCTGTCAACTTTCAATCAAAAGTTACTCACCTGTTTCGACTTCATTTTGGTTCTGAAATGTAATATTTTGCATCTGCCTTGCACTTACTTGATATACTAAGAAATTATTTTATATTAGGCTTGGTCGATTGGTTTTGTTTGTAGCCTGGTGTTTAATATAGCAATTCCTTAACTCTTATCTAGATGATTTGGTCAGGAATGCACTGATCTTATCTACCTGACTTGTGGTTTTGTTACAAAAACAGGTGCTTAACAAGAGAAGGTAAGTCGCTTTGGATAAAAGCGTCTGCTCAATTAATGTGAGAGCGTGGGAAGAGGGTAATTTGCATGAGTCTCAAGCTCAATGCGTTTGCTGCCTTGTTACCTTTTCCTTTTACAGTCCCCTAATTACTAGGTATTAAGGGAACACTTAAATCACACAGTGGATCTCGAACGAAATATTCAACATGAAAATCTTGATTGATATACATTGTCATTCGTTAAGAACAATATCACGTAAGAATGGTCAATGGAAACCACTCATCAACCCGTTTAGGCCTGATTCAAAATCACACCGAAAATCAAAGTGAAAAATCTAAATCATAGACGGATCCAACTTGTGTAAATTTCATCATGACAACTCAACGTGGCTCAGTAGTGTGGATGCCCCCCCCCCCCCCCCCCCATATGCCTGTATGCACTCCCAACAACGTCTGGGCATGCTCCTGATGAGACGGCAGATGATGACCTGGGGGATCTCCTCCCAGACCTGGACATCAGTGAGCTCCTGGGTGTGTGGCGCTACTTGGCAGCATCGGATTCGCCGACACATAACGTCCCAGAGGTGCTCAATTGGATTCAGGTCTGGGAAACGTGAGGGATAGTCAATGTAATCAATGCCGTCGTCATCCAGCCTACACACACTGGCCACATGGGGCCGGGCATTGTCCTGCACCAGGAGGAACCCAGGGCCCACTGCACCAGCGTAAGGTCTGACAATGGGTCTGAAGATTTTATCCCGGTACCTAACAGCAGTCAGAGTACCGTTGGCTAGCCTGTGGAGGTTTGTGTGATCCTCCAAGGCCACCACCAAACCGGTCATGCTGGATGATGTTGCATAACCTTCGCCATGGCTTTTCCAGACTCTTTCACGTTTGTCACGTGCTCAGCGTGAACCTGCTCTCAATTGTAAAGAGAACGGGCACCAATGGCGAAGCTGCCAATTCTGGAGTTCTCTGGCAAATGCCAATTGAGCTGCACGGTGCTGGGCTGTGAGCACAGTTCCCACTAGAGGATGTTGGGCCCTCATGCCACCCTCATGGATTCTGTTTGACAGTTTGGTCTAGGGATGGGCACGGTTATTCGAAGATTCGAAATGATGTGGGTATTCGAATGTAGCTACAGTTATTTATTTCTATTTTAGCCTAAAGTTAATTTTAATATTATTCATAATCTACAGTGCATCCGGAAAGTATTCATACCCTTCACTTTTTCCACATTTTATTATGTTACAGCCTAATTCCAAAATGGATAAAATAAAAAGAAATTCAACATTCTACATACAATACCGCATAATGACCAAGTGAAAAAAGTTTTTTTGAATTTTTTGCAAATGTATAAAAAAAAAAAAAATTAAATATCACATGTACATAAGTATTCACACCCTTTGCTGTGACACTCAAAATTGAGCTCAGGTGCATCCCGTTTCCACTGATCATCCTTGAGATGTTTCTACAACTTGATTGGAGTCCACCTGTGGTAAATTCAATTGATTGGACATGATTTGGAAAGGCACACACCTGTCTATATAAGGTCCCACAGTTGACAGTGCATGTCAGAGCACAAACCAAGTTATGAAGTCCAAGGAATTGTCGGTAGAACTCCGAGACAGGATTGTATAGAGGCATAGATCTGGGGAAGGGTACAAAAATATTTCTGCAGCATTGAAGGTCCCAACGAGCGCAGTGGTCTCCATCATTCGCAAATGGAAGAAGTTTGGAACCACCAGGACTCTTCCTAGAGCTGGCCACCCGGCCAAACTGAGCAATCGGGGGAGAAGGGCCTTGGTCAAGGAGGTGACCAAGAACCCGATGGTCACTCTGACAGAGCTCCAGTGTTCCTCTGTGGAGATGGGAGAAACTTCCAGAAGGACAACCATCTCTGCAGCACTCCACCAATCAGGCCTTTATGGTAGAGTGGCCAGACGGAAGCCACTCCTCAGACACCTAAAGGACTCTCAGACCATGAGAAACAAAATTCTCTGGTCTGACGAAACCAAGATTGAACTCTTTGGCCTGAATGCCAAGCGTCATGTCTGGAGGAAACAGGCACTGCTCATCACCGGGCCAATACCATCCCTGCAGTGAAGCATGGTGGTGGCAGCATCATGCTGTGGGGGTGTTTTTCAGCGGCAGGAACTGGGAGACTAGTCAGGATCAAGGTAAAGATGAATGCAGCAATGTACAGAGAGATCCTTGATGAAAACCTGCTCCAGAGAGTTCTGGACCTCAGACTGGGGCGAAGGTTCACCTTCCAACAGGACAACGACCCTAAGCACACAGCCAAGATAACAAAGGAGTGGCTTTGGGACAAGTCTGTGAATGTCCCTGAGTGGCCCAGCCAGAGCCCAGACTTGAACCCGATTGAACATCGTTGGAGAGATCTGAAAATGGCTGTGCACCGACGCTCCCCATCCAACCTGATGGAGCTTGAGACGATCTGCAAAGAAGAATTGGAGAAACTGCCCCAAAATATGTGAGGCAAGCTTGTAGCATCATACTCAAGAAGACTTGAGGCTGTAATTGCTGCCACAGGTGCTTCAACAAAGTATTGAGTAAAGGGTGTGAATACTTATGTACATGTGATGTTTAATTTTTTTATTTTTAATACATTTGCAAAAAATTCTAAACTTTTTTCACTTTGTCATTATGCGATATTGTGTGTAGAATGTTGAGGAATCTTTTTTATTTAATCCATTTTGGAATTAGGCTGTAACATAATAAAATGTGGAAAAAGTGAAGGGGTATGAATACTTTCCGGATGCACTGTATTTTGATTACATTGCCTACTGTTTATAACATGTACAACAATGCCATTGACATATGTAAAAAGTAGAAAGAAAATGCACAACTGCGATGTATCAAGTACATGTTGCCTGCGTTCCACATCAACAAGTAGTTTAAACTTGCAGGCAGCAACTGAAGGCACGAGAACGCTCTATGCTGGTCCGCTGGATCACCGATACAAACACATGCGCTTTATAGCGCCGACTCCGCTGAGAGATCAAAGAAAATATGTCCAAATGTGTCAGAGTAGGAAGTGTTCAGAAATTGGAAAAGGAATATGTTTGTTTAGCAAAGGCCAGATCACGGAAGCCCTTCAGGCTACATTACAAGTGATTCCTGACCTAGACACTGCCAATTCAACTGGAGTCAGTCGGTCTGTGTCAAGCAGGGTGACCACACGTCCCGATTTGTCCCTTGGACAGTCCCGCATTTTAACCCTTTGTTCCGCAAACAGAAAATCAATGTCCCGCATTGTAATACATATGTCAATATTAAATCCATTAACTAATTTTAAGCACAGCAATTTTGTACACTTTTACTCAATCAGTTTAGCTCTTGCCGCAAGGTTCTATCTAGCTGCCAAGCTCTGCTTGCCATTTAAGAGAGTTGCCATGGTAACGAAGACGCTACGGCTGTACCAGCGGTTTCTTAGCTAGCTAGATGATATTGTTGAAATGGAAGTTTTCCACAACAAATAATAGCTCAATGTTGGTATAAGTATCACTTCCCCTACTGTGTGTCCTGTGTGTGTGAGCAAGTCAGGTGCAAATTGGCGGTATCTCTGAGTGTTGTCGTGTCGGTCTGTTCAAACCAATGTGTAAAGCTTTGAGTCTTGAGAAAAGCTCTAAAAACTAAATACAATGAATTTTTCTAAATTATTATTATAGCAAAAAATATATATATACATTTTTTTTATATACAGTATAATCTTTATTTCGGTTAATCGATTATCCGAAATATTTTTGATAGAATATTCGAATAGTGACATGGCCTAAAATGCCCAGCCCTAGTTTGGTCAGAAACATGCAAATGAGTAGCTCTCTGGAGGTCATTCTGAAGGGCTCTGGCAGTGCTCCTCCTGTTCCTCCTTGCACAAAGGCGGAGGTAGTGGTCCTGCTGCTGGGTTGTTGCCCTTCTACGGCCCTGTCCAGCTCTCCTCATGTAATGGCCCGTCTCCTGGTATCTCCTCCACACACTGGAGACTGCTGCGAGATGCAGCAAACCTTGCGACGGCATGAATGGATGTGCCATCCTGGAGGAGCTGGACTACCTGTGCGATCAGAATGGGCTGCAGGTGTCGCCTCACGCTACCAGGAAAAAAAGCACATAGAATTGCCACTGTGTATGAAATGTGCTATACAAATAAAATTGATTTGATTTGAGTGACAAGAGCACTAGCAAAATGTAAAACTTGAGTAAAATCAGTCAGGAAGGATCAGGAGAGAGAAATGATCCATGGCCACCACCTGCCAAACCAATCCCTTTTTGGGGGTTGTCTTGCTGTTGCCTCTCCTGTCCTCCTATTGTCGCTTTCATTTGCACCAAAACAGGTGAATATGATTCACAATCACTTATGCTCCCTAACTGGACAGGTCAATATAATTGGCTGGGTGTTATACTGTGATGATTGAGTGTTCCCTTAATTTTTTTGAGCAGTGTACATACAGATTACACAGTTGCTAATATTTGTGTATGCTTAATATTAATGTTTGTGTTTATTCAGAAAGTAATATTAATAAGGAAAATAACGTAGGGTACATGGCTAGTTTTATCCAGGATATTTTTGTTTATTCCTAATACATTCAGATTTGATTATTAAATTCTATGTTTATTGATCAATAGATGTTTTCATAAATACTCAAGTGAATATACTTAGCTGTTAAAGAAAAGAAAATAAGATTGGAAAGTTTACCGTGAAATTGCAAGAAGATGTATGTTAAAATATTTTACATTGGAAAAACTTTTGTGCCTATGTAAATACTTTTGAAAACATTCTCACAGGAGCTGCCAGAACGGAAGCATCGTGTCTGTGTGTCTTTATTGATTCAAACCCTTTTCAGGGCGCAACAAATTCGTCAGCAAAATCAATAACACACTTACCTGTAGGGGCCATCCTGTTTTCTGTTGATGTTGCGTCACTTAACAACCATTGGGAAGAGATTTTTAGAAATGTCCACTTCTCTCTTTACTGTACGATTTATTTGGAGTATGGGAGCGTACGGTGGAGGACTTTTATAAGTTTATTATCATTTTAAATACTCACCACCCTACAATCAAAATAACTCAATATACAGACTGAACAGTTAGAATTTCTGGACAAACGGAGACATTGTCAGACTAGGAACCAAGGTATATTTTAAAGACACGGCCAGACACACGTTGCTACTTAAAAGAAGCTTGGCATCGATCTGGGGACCGCCTACCCATAGCTAGAGAAAATTCAAGTTGAGATCCTCTTTATATCACATTTACATCTCCTAGACAAAATTCAGCTCAGGTCAAGACCAAATGGAGATTTAGTGCATTTTCTCATTCATCTCAATTCTCACCCCTGAGAAATAAACATGGTTCAGTCTCACAGTGATTAATGTGTGAGTTATCCAAATTATCTTACATGTCGCTTTTCTAGTCTCAGCTAATTAAAAATTTTGAGTAGTACAAGCTCTCAAATGAGTCTCAATGCGATACCAACAAATGCATGCACATCTCAGTTGTCTCTGAGAAATACATATAGTCTTACAGTGACCACTGTGTGAGTTCTCTAGTTTCTCTTACAAGTGTTGTAATGGATCATTTCAATCTGACAGAAAATAACCAATTAATAAAAGGGCGAAAAGTGAATGATCAAGTGCAATTTTATTGAGTACAGAAGAACAGTATATGTCTGTACAGAGAAATTACTACACTCTAGCAACATATTAGTTGACAAGGTTCTAATGAGTATATTGGTCAAAGATAAACAATCATCTCATTGGTCAAGGTGGACCACATGTTCATAATCAGTATAACTAAGGACACGTACACGGAACACGTTGATTTAACTTTTATGTCTAAGACACAGAACAGCTTGCCTTCAGAGTCTCCAAAAAGCACATACTGTTTCTTTGGTGACCTGGCCTTCACTCTGACCCCTTCCTCACCTCTGAACCACATCCCGGGCCGGAACATCCGCTAGGATGCCCAAATTTCGAATGCTCTTATCAACCCGTAAAATAATGTCATCACGTTTTCACAGAATGTTGTTTCGACAAATCCGCATGCTTGAAATAAAGCTTCTGCAAACGGTGGGAAAGAAAGTTACAGATCCAGACAAGACTGATTTGCTGTGAAGAGGAATTATTTCATCAAACGTTATCAGCAGGTAAGAATCTGTTGTTTTTGGTACAATGGGAGAAGCATGTGGAAATTATGAGGGACCCTTAGGAGAGGTAACTCAGACACAAATGATCACAGAATGATTAAAAAATGAGAAGCTCTAGTTAGTCTCAAGAGATCAGAATGAACAACAGATGGGCAACATATTTTTTCCTATGGGTAGCCCTCAATGAGGCGTGCCCCTCTGGCAATGGCAACCTTGAAAAGGCACGCAGCCCTGGCCGTGGTGGGGGCCTAGCTGTCAAACACCAAGCTGAGTTAAAGCTGTCCAACCTGTCCCTGCCTAAACTGATCCATGATCTTCACTCTGCTCCACCTCATCCAGTATGGTGATTTTAGGGGACTCAAACATTCACGTGAACTCAACTACTGGCCACTCTGTTTCTGAGTCTTCTTGACTGTCTCAATCTGAAACAACATGTCACTACCCACACCCCAGGTTCTTTCACTTCCAGCCCTGTCATCAGTGGATAAAACTGGAATTCTACAATCAGTCCCTAAACAGCATTTTGAACTTAGGGCCCCCATCAATCTCAAATGGTTACCTTCTCTCGATCATCTCCCTGGTTCACTCCGGCACTGAGACCCATGACATCATTAGGTCGTACACTGGAACGGCGATTTAGAAGCTCGGGACTTGCTACAAACTAGCCTTTTATGACTGCCAAAGGGCATACTCAAATGCCCTAAAAGACGTTATTTTACTCCAACCTTGTCAACAAAAATCACTACATCTCTAAACATCTGTTTACCACAATAAACCACCTTCTTAAACCTCAAACTCATTCTCCCTTTAATACTACAGAAGAGCAGTGCAGCAGATTTTTTGATTTATTTTTTTAAAACAAAGGTCGATAACATCAGATCCCATGTCTCCACCCCCACGACAATGTCACCTCCGACCCTTGATTCTCCATCAACACCACCTCAGTCTATTCACTGCTTCATTGAAGCTACCATGGACAATATTAAGGCTATCATATCTAAATTGAAACCATTCACATGTCTCCTTGATCTCTTCCAACAGCCCTGCTCAAATCCTACACTGCTGCTCTTTGACCTTCGATTACATTGACTGTCAACCTCTCTCTCCAGTCGGCTTGTGTAACCCCCCTCTCCCAAGTCTGCTGTTTTAAATCCCGTGCTCAAAAAACCCACTCTGGATCTGGAAGCTCTGGCTAATTACAGGCCCATCTCAAACTTCCCCTGTTGGAAAAAATTGTTGCTCTACAACTCCAAAAACATCTGCACCTGAATACTCTTTTGAAACATTTCTGTTAGGTTTCTGCTCAGCCCATAGCACAGAAACAGGTCTACTCAGGGTCACAAACCATCTCCTGATGGCGGCTGATGTTGACTCTTTTTCCCTCCTCATCCTCCAGGACCTCAGTGCAGCCTTCAACATTGTTGATCATTCCGTCGTTCTTCAACGCCTAGAGGACGGTGTCAGAGTTTCTGGACAAGCCTTGAGCTGGTTCACCTCCTATCTGTCTGGCAGAACTGAGTGCGTGCCTATGGGGGGCACTAGGTCTCAGTCATGCCTTGTCACTTCTGGGGTCTCATAAGGCTGTTCTCAACCCCATCCTGTTTCTGCTCTACATTCTTTCTCTTGGTCATCTCATCAGCCGACATGGCTTATCATTCCACTGCTACGCCGACAACACCCAGCTTTATCTCAAAACTGCCCAAAGTCCCTCTGCTGCCTGCTCACGCCTGAACAACTGCCTTGAGGAAATAAAGGACATAAACCATTGCCGGCCAAAATTGGTCTCTCTCCACTTTTGTTTCCAATCTGAGAGCTAAGTTTGATCCCTACCTTACCTTTGATGACCACATCAAACTTTGGGCTATTTTAAAACTGAACTTAAAGAGGCCCTATTATGCTTTTTTGGGTTTTTCCCTTTCTTTTAGTATGTTATATAGCTTTTTGTGCATGTAAAAGGTCTGAACAGTTACAAAGCCCATAGTCCACGCCAAAGGGAACTACTTTCACTCACAGAAAACACTGCTCCTTAACTGCCTGAAACGCCTCGTTTGTAGTCCAGCGTTTTCTTCCGTAACTTATCTATGTCACTAAGTCACACATTTGCATAATGCCCACCTAGCGGCTAGTTTGGCACGCCCTCAAACAGAGCCAGTCACAGTGGAGGCCGGAAAATTTGGATAGTGGTTTTGCCATATCGAGAAAATTATGTTTTCGTCAGTCCGAAGGCAAATTCCCTTTGTTTGGCCAGCTGACCAATCAGAGCAGACTGGACTCATCGGGAGGAAGAGACAGGAGCTAAAACAGAGTGTTTCAGACAGAGGGTGAATGGAGGTGCTGCAGACCCAGGCAGTTTAGAAAAAATGAATTGTTTATTGAACATTAAAATGCGTAAACCTATTCAAGCAGAACTCCTAAATAAAGGATGGAACCTGAAAATGAGCATAATAGGGCTCCTTTAAAACTATACTCTTCAAAAGAGCTTTCCACTGACAGTATATTTGATATTGATGGTTTTTTATGCTTGTTATTTATATATATTTTAACTATTCTCTTTGTAGCTCTTTGAGATTGTCTTACAATGAAAAGTGCTGTATAAATAAAATGTACTGTTATTATTTTTCCAGGAGATGTGGAGGGGGCAACAAGGATCCTTTTTGCGGCCCTTAGAAATAGGAGCTTTCTTCAGAAAAAGCTCAATGCCATAGGATTCCATTTGGGGCCACTTTTTCTGAAGCTTATGAGAGTTTCAACTTCAAAGTGAGGGAGACTTTAACCTATATAAGCCCTGTCCCCAAACTTATAACCTAACCCTAACCCTCTATAAGCCCTATCCCAAAACTTATAACCAACAAAAAGGCTGCAAATATTTGCAATGCTTAATTTGGTGTCCTGCTCATAACTCGCTCTCTGATTGGCTGCCTGCCCTGCCCTCTGCCCCCAGCAGTGTGTAATGGATCATTTCAATCTATGACAGAAAATAACCAATTAATGAGAGGGAGAAACCATGAAAAGATCAAGTACAATTTTATTGATGACTACAGAGTCTGAGTCAGAGTCTGTACACAGAGAAAGTACTACAGTCAGATCAGTCTAACGACATAGTAAGTTCTGATTAGTTGACAAGGTTCTAACGAGTATATAGGTCTACAAGATAAACAATCATTCCATTGGACAAGATGGATCACATGTTCATAATCAGCATATCTAAAGACATGTACGCAGGAAACTTAGACATGACCTACTGTTATGACTTAACCCAAACTTCTAGCCTTCAGTGTCTCCAAAAGGCACATACTGTCTCTTTGGTGACCTGGCCCCCGCTCTGACCGTACCCTCACCCCTGAACCACATCCTAGGCTGGAACATCCACTAGGATGCCCAAATTTGGCCACAACAAGTGCGACCCAGTGTGACACAGATCATTCTGCACCTTGGACATCATCGTAGAAAGCCACCGAGAGAGAGAGGTGATTAACGTTATTCAAAAATACCGTATAATGTATATTTATTTAATATTTAAATTTTATAATTCACAACAAATGCATTCATTAATTAGCCACGTCCCATTCGCCCCTCGCCACCAATAAAGATGCTCTCGCCTCCTACGCCCAGCTGTTCCCCCCAGGTGACAGCGGCCATCCTGGAGCGCAGGCTGCGCGAGGGCTCTCAGTCGGTGAGGGGCATGGACCAGATGCTGGTGGGGTTCGGTGCGTACACCCGGCAGGTCCAGGACCGCTCCAAGGCAAGCCCTTCTCGCCAAGCTTGGACAGCGTGAGGAGGTAAGTGCAGCATGTGCGTTTAAAACTAAAACGCATTGTTCTTTATGTGACTCCAGTCTGTGCAACACAGGACCTCTCTCTCTCTCTCTCTCTCTCTCTGTCTCTCTCTCTCTCTCTGCAGAGTCTGCCTTGGGCAAGGCACGGGTGTGGCACAGTCTCCAAAAGCCAGCAGGATGGTGGATGTTTTTGGAGCTGTGCCGCATACACTGCGAGGGCCGTACCATCGCCGGGGTCTGGATCAACCGCTAGTGGGCTGTCAGGAGGGACTGCTCTGTTATCAGAGACAACATTTACAACAACAAGACTCTCACTGCAGCCGCCCCCATCCAGTTGCTTCAGGTCAACCACTGGACTCTTCTGCAGTGGTAAGACTTGTGCTTCAGCATGTCATGCAGTGATTGTAAGAATGTTTACAGTGGACTGAAGATGCTGATGATCATGAACATCACTGAAATCATTTCCATCAGGCACAACGAGAGGAGCAAGGCGATGGGGACCAACACTGTGCGGTTGGCTGTGCCAGGGCCCAGTGCACAACTGAAGCAGTAGAGCCACTATCTGCAGGCAGGGCTCTGCTGAAGACGCCGCCTCTGTTCAGTCTAAGCACGGTATGCTTCTGTGTCTACGTTTCCCCTTTTATTGGCCGTGCGTGATGGTGGCGTCACAAGCTCACAGCATTGCATGCGTATTTATATACAGTGTCCAAAATGGAAGCTCGCTGCAAGAAGGTCCCAGAGACATGAAACCTGTGCATGCAGACTCGGCCTCCTGCAATGGTGTATCCTAACTCTAACCGCGGACATAGTCCTCAAGCCTTTCCCTTCAGAGTAAAAAGTGATGCCCTTTGGACTCACTTTGAAGTGGTTTTCATCCTTACACCATTTGGTGCTGAGACGATTTGTTTTTTGTATTTTAAACTAGAGGCCTGTGGCTTTAATTGAAGACCATTTTGGTCGATGTTTGTTGTCCACATACCTTTCCACAGACCTACTAAAGTTGGGAACATTCTTCGCACGTAGCCTATCCATAGGTTGCGTTGCCCCTCGCATATCCATAGCATCTATTGAGCTATTATTTTTTTGCGGGGTTTTATGACGTCATTAGACAGTAGAGGTCATGTGATTTAAAGTTTTGAGTGTTTACTGCGAAGAATTACGAAGATAACCATTAGACATACATGTATATCTATGTCAATGAAGATAAGCACTTTCCGTTGGAACAGCGTCATATTGGATCGTACAGCAGATAATAGACGCAACTCAACTGTATTTTTAACTTCTACAAGCTAGTATGGCTAGAAGAAAGACACTCGATAAGAAGCTATTGAGAGGATATTTCAAAGCGATGTGGGAGACCGCGTCATTTTCCAGACAGATGCTCCAGCGAAGAATTCCAAGATGTTGACTATTTTAGAGAAGGAATAGATCCATTTGAGGACAAGTTAGTAGTTTGAAATTGTAATAATATTTGGATGCACGTGAATAATTGCCAATGTTTTAATGAAAGGAATATTAGCCTGTTATTATTTCCCGCTGGTGTGTTGAAAGTAAGTGCAGCCTAGTGCACTTTTACCTGGCATAATTTTATCATCTCAATTTTGTCACAAGGGTCTATGATAAATAGATCAAAATCGAGAAATAGCCATGGTAATCCGTTACTATCTTCCAAATGATACTAGTTTACTATTTCATTTGAATGATCATATAGCCTACAATTGATGTTTTGTAATAACAACATTGTAACTTGTTTCTAGTGTAAATGTGGGGGAAGGGAATGGTTGCATAGGTGAATGTCTAGGTGTCGGAGGTAGGGTGTGAAAGTTAGGCTGAATGGGGGTAGGATGTAAAAAGCGAATCTTGCCTGACAAAATGGTGTGGGTCTGTGTTCAGGCACTGTGCATGAAGTTTAATTTCATGACAAATGTTGTAACTGGATTGCCATTACTGTTGTTTTCGATGTAACACATTTTTCATTTAATTTTATTAGTGTTGATGATGAACAGAGTGCAGCAAAGCCTGCAATTCCTGTAAATAAGCAAGCACCCTCCAGCACAGACCAGCAGGGACCACTACACATGCTCCTGTAGCCCAGCAATCGCCAATGTCTTTCCACTTTCTGGACATTGCTGTCACCAATTCATTCATCCTCCACAAAGAAGTATTCGCAAAAACAATGTCCCATCAAGTCTTTGTTGAGCTTCTCACTGCTGAACTTTGTGGGTGTCCCGCTGTGTGAGATACTTTACTGTAACTGCCATAATCAGTGTCACATTTAGGGACCACTAGACCACAAGATTTCCTTTTTCAGGATGATTCATTTTGGACTTGGTGCAAACTGAGGTCCCAAAGGAAATGGCAACAGCAATGCATGTCATTCTAAACATACAGCTATTAGAACGTGTGCAGACCTGTCGTCCCGCATACAGGCCTATGCAAAATGCCCCTGAGGGTGCCCGTGGCCTCCAGAGTGGCGGGGCCTACCGCGGAACCATTGCGGGTATCGCTTCTTGGCCTTTTGGCTCAGTGTATACAGGTGTATACAGGATCCCCTCAGTGTATACAGGATCCCCGTCCAGCATCCTGGGAGGGGAGGAGGAGCCGGAACCGGAACAGGACCCCCTGGACCCACCAGCACCGGCCGGAGGAGGGAGACGTGGAAGACCGGATGGACCTTCATTGCCCGGGGGAGAACCAGCTCGTAGGCCACCCTGTTGACCCTGCGAGCCACCTTGAAAGGCCCCACATACCGCCGAGCCAGCTTGTGCCGCTCCTCTCGAAGCGGCAGATTCCGGGTCGACAGCCAAACCCGCTGGCCCGTACGGTACACAAGAGCCTCCCGACGGTGCCGATTCGCCTGGACCTCACGAAGGCGGGACGTCCGGACGACGACCTGGCGAGCCTGGCACCAAGCCCGCCGGCACCGACGGACCAAGGCAGCCACCGACGGGACCCCCACCGCCTCCTCCTGCTCCGGGAAGAGCGGCGGAGCGTACCCGAACTGGCACTCAAAGGGTGACATTCCAAGGGAGGAGTGGAGGAGGGTGTTGTGGGCATACTCGGCCCAGATGAGATGCCGACTCCAGGTGCTGGGATGCGCCGAGGCCAGGCAGCGCAGGGTAGCCTCCAGGTCCTGGTTGACTCTCTTGGTCTGGCCGTTGCTCTGGGGGTGGAACCCGGACGACAGGCTCACAGACGCCCCCACCAGCTTACAGAAAGCCGACCAGAACCCAGAGGTGAACTGCGACCCCCTGTCGCTGACCACATCCAGAGGGAAGCCATGGACCCGGAACACCTGTTGGAGCATCAGGTCGGCAGTCTCCTGGGCCGAGGGAAGCCGGGCGAAGGGAACGAAGACCGCCCCCTTGGAGAACCTGTCGACGATCACCGTGACGCCGGTGAAACCCTGGGACGACGGCAACCCGGTGATATAGTCCAGGGACAGGTGGGACCACGGCCACCGAGGGATCGGCAACGGCATCAAGGTCCCCGCTGGCGGGGTCCGGGGGCTCTTGTTTTGCGTGCAGACGGCACAGGCGACCATGAAAGCCTCCACCGCCACACGCATCCCAGGCCACCAGAACCGTCGACCGACGAAGTCCAACGTCCGTCGCCGACCAGGATGGCACGCCAGCCGGGAAGTGTGGCCCCACCGGATCACCTCGTCCCGAACACCCTCTGGAACGAAGATACGCCCGGCCGGCACTCCCGCTGGCAGCGGAACCCCCTGCAGGGCTCTGCGCACGGTGGACTCGATCCCCCACCTCACGGGTGCCACCAACCTACCGGCCGGAATGACGGGCTCAGGGTCGTCCGGAACCCCCCCCCCCCGGGTCGTGAAGGCGGTACAAGGCATCCGCCTTCAGGTTCTTCGACCCCGGCCGGTAGGTGAGCACAAAGTCGAAGCGGGAGAAGAAGCGTCCCCACCGTGCCTGCCTGGAGTTCCGCCGCTTGGTGGACCCGATGTATTCCAGATTGCGGTGGTCGGTCCACACGGTGGCCAAATGCCAGGCGCCCTCCAACCAGTGCCTCCACTCCTCGAACGCCAGCTTGATAGCCAGCAGCTCCCGGTCGCCCACGTCGTAGTTTCGCTCAGCAGCCGAGAGCCGCTTAGAAAAGAAGGCGCAGGGATGGAGTTTCTGGTCCTCGGTGGAACGCTGAGACAGGACCCCGCCCACACCCCAGCCGGAGGCGTCCACCTCGACGACAAAAGGCAAGGCAAGGTCGGGCAGCAGGAGGACCGGGGCGGAGGTGAAGTGCCGTTTCAGCTCCTGGAACGCGCTACGAGCCCCGGGGGACAGGCGAAACACACTGGCGGTGAGGGATGCAGCAATAGTGCTGAACCCCCGGATGAACTGCCGGTAAAAGTTGGCGAATCCCAGGAACTGTTGAACGTGCTTCACCGTGGTCGGAGAGGGCCACTCCCGGACCGCCTGGACCTTGGCAGGGTCCATCTCTAGCCGGCCCGCTGAGATGACGTAGCCCAGGAAGTGGGTGCTGGCTGAGTGGAATTCACACTTCTCAGGTTTCACGTACAGCTGGTGCCGCAGGAGCGTACGGAGCACCCGCTGCACGTGAAGGCGATGGTCGGCCAGGTCCTGGGAGAAGATGAGGATGTCGTCGAGGTAGACGAATTGGCCCAGCATCTCGCGGAGGACGTTGTTGATAAACGACTGGAAGACGGCGGGAGCATTGGTCAGCCCAAAAGGCATGACCAAATACTCGTAATGTCCAGCAGGTGTATTGAACGCCGTCTTCCATTCGTCCCCCGCTCGAATCCGGACCAAATTGTATGCGCTCCTCAAGTCCAGCTTGGTGTATACGGCAGCCCCCTGCAGCTGCTCGAAGGCTGCCGATATCAGCGGCAAGGGGTACCGGTTCTTCACGGTAATCTTGTTCAGCCCCCGGTAGTCGATGCATGGCCGCAGGTCCCCCCCCCTTTTTGTCCACAAAGAAAAATCCAGCACTGGCAGGGGAGGTGGACCGGCGGATGAAGCCAAAAGAAAGGGCCTCCTTGATATAGGCCTCCATGGCCGCCTCCTCGGGCCCGGTCAGGGAATACAACCCCCCCCGGGGCGGCGTGCTGCCGGGGAGAAGGTCGATGGCGCAGTCGTAGCTGCGGTGGGGAGGCAACCGGGAAGCCGGCCGTTTACTAAACACAGCGGCCAAGTGATGGTTATCCGGAGGCACCCTGGTCAAGTCCACGGGACCCACAGGATCCGGGTCCGGTGGAAGGGAGTCCGGTGGACGGCAGGACAGGGCACAGGCCGAACCCCAGCCCACCACGGAGCCCGACGCCCAGTCCAGTCGGAGGTTGTGGAACATTAACCAGGGGTGACCAAGGACCGGAGACGGGATCACGTGAAGCTGGATGTGCTCCACATGGTCGCGTCCTACGGCCAGCCGCAACGGAACCGTAACGTGGGTGACCGACCCCGCCCCCAGAGGCCGCCCATCCAAGGCCAGCACAGGAAGAGGCACGGGGAGGAGACGCAGCGGAACGGCCCAACACCGAGCAGCCTCCACGTCAATAAAGTTCCCCGCCACACCAGAGTCCACAAAAGCGTCCACAGGCACGCGGCGATCAGCCCAGGACAGCACGCTAGGCAAAAGAACGCGCTGCCGGGGGGAGGAAACAACGGCCAGGCTCACCGCAGACCCCCCCGCAGGAGGTGAGCCCGAGAGTTTTCCGCCAACGCGGAACCACTCAGCCGGCGCTCGCCCGGAGGACTGGGGGCCCGGCGACGCCGCTCCCGAGGGTGACGGACGACCTCCACGTCAGGGAGTCCAGCCCAGCCCACGTCCATGGCCTCACCCACAGCAGAACCGGAAGGAGACGGGGCGAAGACGGGCCGAGAAGCCTCAGCATCACGGACAGGGCGGGGAGAGCGGCGGCGACGCAGTTCCTGGATCCGGCAGTCGATGCGCAGGGCCAGGGAGATCAAGGGCTCCAGCGCCACGACGTCCTCTGGGCCGCCAGCTCGTCCTGGATCTCAGAACGCAGACCATGAAGAAAAGCCAGAACCAGCACCGCCATATTCCACCCGCTTTCGACCGCCAGGAGCGGAACTCCACCGCGTAATCGGCCACTCCGCGGTCACCCTGGCGGATCCGCAGCAGCCTATGAGCGGCGTCCTGGCCGCGCACCTGGTGGTCGAACACCAACCGGAAGTCCCGGAGGAAACAGTCGGCATCCGAGCAGGCCGACCAAACGGCCGACGCCCAGTCCAACGCCGGTCCACGGAGAAGGGAGATGACGTAGGCGATGCGAGCCTGGTCCGAGGCGTAAGCCTCTGGCTGTGACATGAACACAAGGGAGCACTGGGTGAGGAAACCCCGACAAGATCCGCGAGAGCCGTCGAATTTGTCGGGGTGGGGGAGAGGCAGGCTATGACCCGCCGTGGAGCCACCGGTCGATGACGACGCACCCGGCACCGATGCTCCAGACGAGGGGCACGGCGGCGTCCCGACACACAGCTCACCCAACGAAACGTTCAACCGGCGTAGCTCACCGGCGATCTCCTCCAGCATTCGGTCATGTCGGACCAGGGTGGCTAATTGAGCACGGACGGTCTCAATATACGACGAAAAAGCCGCTGGGTCCGGTGTTGGTGCGGTCATTCTGTCAGGACTGGTGGTGGATATATGGACCCAAACGCAGCTATCTGGTAAGTCGTAGTTTAGAGAGGCAGGAGACGTGTAGCAGGTAATTAAATTTATTCTTTCCGTAACATAATTACAATGACCGCACAAAGTCCCAGCCTAACTCGTGAAGTCTAAATAATACAATCCCACCAATGAATAACAACCCCGTGCCCCACAGGTGCAAAGCATTACTGTGATTGTAAAAACCCCATGCAGACCAACAGTCCTCAGGCTTGAGGCTAGGTCGTCACAGTCACAGTGGGATGAAGGTGGAGGGATCTTTCTGGTTATTCAAGGACGTGTAGTCGGGGCGGATGTTGCTTTTGGGCAAATAAAATTACGTGTTATTGTGATATATGGGCCTCAAGATTCAGCAAACATCCTAGACGCACCAAACTTGACACACAGCTACAAGGCTTCATGTTTGTTGCCTTTCTCAAGGAAGAAGGAAAATATGGAGCGCTTCACGGATTTGCGTGTCATCCTTTCGCTCCCTACAGTCCCATGTTCTCGTTCAATACCCAAGTGTTTAGCCAGGGGGATTGCCGTATAGGCTCAAGTTTTGGGTCTACTGTCTAAATGCAGGCCAATGGGAGTTGCGCATAGACCAGAGCAACCTCGCATCACTCCCCTGTTGTCAGAACGACCACGCCCCCTTTTGAGGGACAACAATCGGCTGAATCGCTGTAAAGCTGCCGGTGGCAAAAGTGTTGTTATGCCTAAAAGCTGTATGACCTTTTCAGATGAAATTTATAAACGCACCCATAAATAAACAAAGAAAGAACAATATTTTTCAAAGTTTGCTGGTTGAAGGCAATAAACAAATGCAGCCTCAAAACCAACAGAAACCCCGAACAATGTTGGCTTGGCTATGGTGACCCACTTAAAAAAGAGAAAGAAACGTCATAAACTATAGAAGTTTACAAACGTTTGAAACTAATTATGTCAGTTATTTGTCAATACTAAATGGACACAAATATTAAAATCTGATCATAATTGAACCCAGTATTGTCTACACCGGTCACAGAGTGGACTCGCGGATCAAAATTTCAACATCAACTCAGTTATACAATCCATGTGTCATTATTATTGGTTTAAAAATGCTGTTGCTCACCTATAAGTCACCAAACAATTTGGAGTAAAACACATTACTGACCCCTAAGGTCACCTGGAACAGGTCTCAGTTGTTCCCAGTGTTAACTAATAAAGGTAAAGCAGCAATTTTGTACAATGCAACAATCAGCTGTACTATTTCTTAGTATAATTGTTTTCTTTTTTTCTATTTATAGCTTCACATGTCCCTGCTTGCCTTATTTAAAGCATAGGCCTATGTGTATAATGTTCTATTCAAAATAAATTTGACTTGATGGTATTGTCCATGAAGTCATATTACTTGTGAAAATGTATAATTCCATCTATTATTTATCTTATCTATTATAACTATTTCTATACATGTGCACATTTATGGCTCTTTCTGCTTGTACACGAAAAACATGTCAAATTAAGTAATTGAAGTAATACAAGGAAAAGGATAACTTCATAAAGAAAATATTTTCAATGATCACTTGAATTAAGCTTGAGTACATTTGATGATAAATGTGTCATGGAAATTAGTTTCTCATATGTTATCCAGGTATCTGATCATTCTCCCAAGTATGATCTAGAAGGTAGATTGTTTCATTTGTATACAACCGTATAGTGAATCAATCAGTCAATTCATATGATCTGGAAGGTGAATCATTGTATGGTGTATTGCATCTTGTAATAAACGATCATTGTGATCATGAAATATATTTCTTTCTGCAGTTTCCTTTTTTTTAACACATCAATGTAGACTGACTTATGCTACTATATAAATCAATGGGACATCCAACCCTATTTTGCAATACTGTATTCATTAAAATGCAGTACTGTTATTGTTTACACTGATCATGAATAAGTCACACACACACAATTTTACAAGTCATTAGAAGGTCAAATCATCATGAACCTGGGGATAGTTTTAGAACGCATCATTGTACACTGTATACAAAAGGATGGTCTTCTCTTAGTGATAGGAGAGAAAAACATTGACTCTCTTGTTTACAAGGGATTGCTGGGCAAGTTACCTTTTTACCTTACTTCTTTATTAAAACACAAATCCAGTAGTCATAGGACACGCTCACAGGACTATACCAACCTTGAAAGCCCCAAAGTGAAAACAAAACCGGGTAAATCAGCTTTTAGTTTTTTTGCCTTGGGTAAATGGAACACGATTCAACAGGAATTGAAGTTAGAGCGGTTTGTTTCTATTGAACAATCTTTTATTGGAGGGTTTGGGAGTTGAAGAGTGTTCTTGTTTTGGTTGAAACTTAAATATTGAAATTATTGTAAATATTGTAAAAAAACAGCAAAAACTTGTATTTAAATTGAGAAAACATAATAAGAGCACACCAGCTCTCAAAGGTAGCCATGTTGGACAAAGAACTAGAACCAAGGCAGGAACTTAGATAGGCACTAACATAGACATAGATACATGATGACGACGACGACTAAATGTGTATATGTCATTGGGAACAAACATGTTCAAACTATAAGACATATTAATGTGGGAGGAGTAGTAGCAGGGATCCCCAAGTCTTGGCCATGGTGCTGTCGCCCTCTGGTGGCTGAGGACAGGACCAGCACAACACTTCTAATATGGGTCAAGAGGTGTTTTCTACTCCATATTGAATTTTGGAACCTATTGTTGACAATTTCTTTCGCTCTCTGGGTGCTGAGGGCCCTATGTTGGTAATCTCTAGTTTGGTTTCCTCCCGATTCCTAATCTTTTGTTCCTCTCAGGGATTCAGAACCATGAATGTTGGGTCGGTCTCTGGGTCTCCAGAAAACCACATTAAAAACCATGGAGTCTAAATAGGGTTAGGGTTAGGGCTGGGATGACACTTCATCTTCACCGTCCTTCAAAACGTGTTCAAGAAAAAGCCATAAAATAGTTCAGGCCTCTACAGTCTTATCATAAAATAGTTCAGGCCTCTACAGATCTTATCATAAAAGAGTTCAGGCCTCTACAGGTCTTATCATAAAATAGACCAGGCCCCTACAGTCTTATCATAAAATAGTCCAGGCCTCTACAGATCTTATCATAAAATAGATCAGGCCTCTACAGATCTTGTCATAAAATAGTTCAGGCTTCTACAGTCTTATCATAAAATAGTTCAGGCCTCTACAGTCTTATCATAAAATAGTCCAGGCCTCTACAGATCTTATCATAAAATAGTTCAGGCCTCTACAGTCTTATCATAAAATAGTCCAGGCCTCTACAGATCTTATCATAAAATAGTTCAGGCCTCTACAGTCTTATCGTAAAATAGTTCAGACCTCTACAGATCTTATCATAAAATTGTTCAGGCCTCTACAGATCTTATCATAAAATAGTTCAGGCCTCTACAGTCTTATCATAAAATAGTTCAGGCCTCTACAGATCTTATCATAAAATAGTTCAGGCCTCTACAGTCTTATCATGAAATAGTTCAGGCCTCTACAGTCTTATCATAAAATAGTTCAGGCCTCTACAGTCTTATCATGAAATAGTTCAGGCCTCTACAGTCTTATCATGAAATAGTTCAGGCCTCTACAGTCTTATCATAAAATAGTTCAGGCCTCTACAGATCGTGTCTTGGTTAAGGTCAGAGTTTATGACTTTACTATCCCCAACACTGAGCAAATCTAATTAGTCTACAAAAAACATGAAGTTTGATCAAAAGTCTAAGAACATTTACTGTTAAAAATGTGTATGTTTTTTGCCTAGAAGTGTTTTGTAACTCTACTGGCGACCCTACAGCAAATTGATATTCAAGGTACTAATTTGAATCCTATTCGGCCATTTATTTATGGATTAAACAACGCCCAGCAAGCCAAGTCCTTGCATGGCTTGTTAGGCCATCCAGATGCCCTGCATTGCATACCTTAACACAAAATACTGACATGAGTCAGAGTCACAACAATCGTAAACAGCAGCGGCCAATCTGCACTTGAATAATGCTTAGAGACAGCTAGGGTTGAACTGTTATCCTGAGGCCTATAACGAAGCAGGATCTGGGGTTAGTGAGGTAATTTCAGGTTGAACCCGGGGTTATCTTTACCACGACGGTGGGTCACTTTTTATCGGGGTAAATTGCCATGGTAACTTATGCTGACCACCTAACCTGCTCCGGAGTGGGTTATGTTCGATTTAACAGATCAACACATATAAAAGGCATTTCTAAGGCACACATATCTACTGAAATTAATCAAATTTTTTATATATATATATTGTTTATTTTCTGTGATCCCTTTCTTGTCCCTAAATATTTCAACACCAAAACATGTGGAAAATGTGTAGTAATTAGAAATGCATTTCACCTATTAACATGTATATATGCTTTTCATGTAAAGTAGATTTTTTTAAAATGTTATTGGTTTGTTTGAACACTAAGTTGCTTTGTATACATTTTTTTAATAATTTCAATAGATAATCAACAACATAAAACTATAGGGTTGGGGACAGCCCACTGCCAACAGAAAGTAACATATAAACCCTGATTTTATAAATGTCTAATTGCACTGTATCACAATGAAGTACTGTTCCTAAACATACAGTATCATTATCATGATAAGACATAAAAGTTTAAAAGTTGATTATTTTCTAAAATACTTATTTTAGGTGGGGACTGCAATTTGAACCATTTCTGTAGAATCGCCCATATATATAAATTCTTCATATTTGTCTAATGTTTTAGTTGTCTCATCTTATATATATATCATATATATCTTATAAAGATGTGGTTCTGATACACTTGTCCATGTTCGCAATTGGTCATAAGGTTAAAAAACGGCCCTTTTGTGTGAACGCGCTCATTGCTAGATTGGGTGAACCTGGGTTGATTTACCGAGTTGATAACCACCTTTGTGGTATCACTTATGCGTGATTGCGGTTGTTAGGTTAAGCCAGATAACAAAAACATACCCGGGGCATGTTGAACTTCCTTTGCGGTAAAGGCCTCTGACCTTTCACACCTGCTTTTTTTGAAGGCCCTGTGCTGATGCATAGCACTAAGACATATAAACAAAAGGATGTACTAACATATTGCAGAACCTGTGGGCAGCTAGACGCAGAACAACCTACCTTAAGCAAACCAATAGACATCCAGTGATCGTAGTCTGTAAATGCAGATGGGAGTTTGTGACTGTGTGAAGGTAATCTCTTGTCATATTTATTCAATTGTGCATGCATGTACAGGGAATTAACTTTGATTACCAATTACAAATAAATAAAAATGTTTCATCCATGTAAGCAGTTGAAATTGTCAGATTATATTGCGTTGTATAGTGTAGAGAGTGTCATTCATTTTATTGCAAAGTTATGTTTATATCCCATTGTTGATAACAACCTCACCGTTATTATTAACTAATAAATACAAATACATAACTACACAACAATTATAGACTTTTTAGAGTGGTCTTTAAAACATAAATTCGTCTGACGTTGTGAAAGAGAGACAAGAGAAGTGTTGTTTTTTTTAAAGTAACGATGTGCTTTCAGAAACGCACACAAAGCCCTTCTTACCTCTCACTACGATCCACCCTATTCCTCTCCACTGCCCCCTCCCTTTCTCTTTCTCTCCCTCTGCCAACTAAAAATATTTCTTCCTAGGCCTGTGCATGGTGGCTTTTGATGTAGCCGGCCACTTCAGGCCCTGTGCGTCAGCCTGACGTCAATCCTGTGAGCGAAAGGCTTTGTGCTGGCGTGGAGCATAGCGTATGTGGGTCTAGATTAGCTTAGCCTAGCTTAGCCTAGCCAACGGTCCCTGTCTATTATTTAGCCTGTTAGCCTAGATAATCAACATGCAGAAAATGTGTGGAACTTGAAGTCTGAATGAAAGACCTGGAGCACAGCAGGAGAGAGAGAGAGAGAGAGAGAGAGAGAGAGAGAGAGATGAAAAGAAAAACAGGGTGCATGGGTATGAGTTGAGAATGGAGAAAGAAAGGGAGAGGGGAGGACAAAAGGCTTAGGGAACGGGAGGATTGAAAGATGTGATCATTCACACGGATGAGTGGGTTTGGGCAAGAAAAATGACACTGTGAACTTCAGAATCAACAGAATAGAGTAGAAGATTGTATATTGAAGATTATATATGATGTAGTAGTTTGAAATGGGATTCAAAATGGTCTTTCGATCGCAGTGGTCATGCTAACATAGACCTCTGTACGTGTGCGAGTTTGTTTGTTGAACCAGATTGAGGTAGAATCCTTGCTAGACTGTATGCTAACAGTAGTTTTACAATATGCCTGAAGAACCTGATCCCCTTTTTTTAATCAAATGGAATCTTAAATTGCCACTTGTGTAATGCTATGAAATGACTGGGGAAGGTGCCATGTGACCTCATCAACACTTTTGCTTCTCTGCTTGCTATATGCTGTGATTGCTTTGATGGAAACATTGAATGAATCAGTGAGCCTAATCAATGACAGAATGTTACTACCTATGCAAATACACGCACGCACGCACGCACGCACGCACACACACACACACACACACACACACACACACACACACAAACACTGAGCCTTGGCAACCAGTTACTAAGATACTGTTTGCAAAGAGGTTGGGTTCCTATGACAACAGTGGAGGCTGAGTCATCTGCAGTGCAGTGTGTGCCCTTGTACCAGTGTTTACCTCAAAGTATTTGTGTGTGTGTCTGAGGGGGATGCACGATTCAAATGTGATGCCCCAAAAGAAAACATGTCTAGCTGGGGATCCAGGGTGTATAAAGAACTTGTTTGAATGATTGGAATGCTTGATGCAATCTATTTTTACATGACGATATTCCACAACATTCAAAGGACCCAGTAGGGCAGTCATGGTTGTTCTGATTGCATTCTCTTCGTCATGCCTGGCACAAACTCAGAAATAGTCTACACATTTTTTACAAACTGATCATATATTTTTGAAAAGTAACAGACAGAGGTGTCCAAGAAATTCAGTAAAGTCAGCATTCCATCTAAGATGAAGTGTTAGGAAGAAAAAATGCCATGTTTAGAGAATGTACCAGACTCCATCAGTCTCCATTTCTGTATAAATGCCTCGTGGCCAACTGTAAAGGAACTCTTTGTGCATGAATGAAGACCAAAAAGGCAGTGCCAGTCACGGTGAGCCACATGCCCCTCTGTCCTCCCCGTCACCGTCTGTGAGGCAGCACAGCCTTCATCTTCTTCACCTCCTCTAACATTCCCTGGTTCAAACCACTTTGGAATGGCTCTAACGTTCCCTGGTTCAAACCACTTTGGAATGGCTCTAACGTTCCCTGGTTCAAACCACTTTGGAATGGCTCTAACATTCCCTGGTTCAAACCACTTTGGAATGGCTCTAACATTCCCTGGTTCAAACCACTTTGGAATGGCTCTAACATTCCCTGGTTCAAAGCGCTTTGGAATGGCTCGAACATTCCCTGATTCAAACTGCTTTGAAATGGCTGTAACATTCACTGGTTCAAACTGCTTTGGAATGGCTCTAACCTCCCCTGGTTCAAAGCGCTTTGGAATGGCTGTAACCTCCCCTGGTTCATAGCGCTTTGGAATGGCTCTAACATTCCCTGATTCAAACTGCTTTGGAATGGCTGTAACATTCCCTGGTTCAAAGCACTTTGGAATGGCTCTAACATTCCCTGGTTCAAACGGCTTTGGAATGGCTCTAACATTCCCTGGTTCAAACTGCTTTGGAATGGCTCTTAACATTCCCTGGTTCAAAGCGCTTTGGAATGGCTCTAACATTCCCTGATTCAAACTGCTTTGGAATGGCTCTAACATTCCCTGGTTCAAACGGCTTTGGAATGGCTCTAACATTCCCTGGTACAAACTGCTTTGAAATGGCTCTTAACATTCCCTGGTTCAAAGCGCTTTGGAATGGCTCTAACATTCCCTGGTTCAAAGCGCTTTGGAATGGCTCTAACATTCCCTGGTTCAAACTGCTTTGGAATGGCTCTAACATTCCCTGGTTCAAAGCGCTTTGGAATGGCTCTAACATTCCTTGGTGCAATCGGCTTTGGAATAGCTCTAACATTCCTTGGTGCAAACGGCTTTGGAATGGCTCTAACATTCCCTGGTTCAAAGCGCTTTGGAATGGCTCTAACATTCCCTGGTTCAAAGCGCTTTGGAATGGCTCTAACATTCCCTGGTTCAAACTGCTTTGGAATGGCTCTAACATTCCCTGGTTCAAAGCGCTTTGGAATGGCTCTAACATTCCTTGGTGCAATCGGCTTTGGAATAGCTCTAACATTCCTTGGTGCAAACGGCTTTGGAATGGCTCTAACATTCCCTGGTTCAAACCTCTTTAGAACGGACATGACCAGCTGGGAGCGCTTTGTCGACGCCCATCTTCTTCAGCCTATGGAATGGAAATACTCATAAAGACAAATATTTTAAAACAAAAAGAATAAGAAATACACTTCCCACACATACACAGAAAGAGAAAAGATTAGTACAGGGGTGTGGTTGTTATTTGTCTGTCTACCAGTGTCAAGGGTGCTGAGCAATTCAAATCCCACGCCGCCTTAAGGATGATTTAACCCTCACTAAAAACAACGTACATATTAAAGAGGGGAGACAGAACAGTGGCCTCCACATAGAATGGGTGTCTGTGTTTGTTGTTGAGGCTGTTTATGCCTGTCCTGTGTTTACTACCCATACGTACGTTTTTGTATGTGTGTTCTGTATTTCTGTGCGTGCCTTGCATATGGGTGTCAATGTGAGCTTTGGTTTGTATTGGCATGTGTATATGTGCTCACTATTGTGTGCATCAGTGTGGGTGCCGAGGAGGTAGGGGTGGGGGTGATAGCGTGGTTGAACAGACGGCAGGGCTCTATAAATAGAAAGCTTTCTAGCACTTGGCTCTTTGTGGAGAGAGCTCCTCCAGCCCATAATAAGTGAAGGCAGTACCAAGGATGCTGGCAGTGGGTGACTGGCTTTAATGTACGCCTATGCATTTAACATGTAGTCCAACAACCAAAACAAGCACACAGGTTGGCAGACTATGTATCATGTCATCCCCAAAGGAGTAAGGAACTCTTAGGGTAATAAGAAAATATTTCATAATAGAAGCCCAGGCATGAAACACTGACCATATATCTCTGGGGAAAGGGAAAGTGAGTTCAAGGAACGAAGCAAGATAGATGAGCACCAAGCTGAAGCTGGTCCAGTAGCTTGGTGCACTGGGGCGCTGGTGGAGGTTATGTAACTGCACGAAACTAAAAGGGGTAAAAACTTGTGGCCTGCAGTGATTAAGACTATTTGTTTTAAGTCAAGCGGCTGCAGAGTACGATTTTTAGGGTTGCTTAAAATATTTTCTACAAATTAACAATCCTACTCTACAGCCGATTGACTTGAAATAAAAAAAAAAAAAATCTTCAACTGTGAATTCAAAGCCAAATATGCTCTATATAAAAATGTAGTTACAGAGCTATATCGCCCTAATAGCTACTATTGATTGCTTTCCGATGCAATCAGTTGTGAGGTGTCCATTTAATTGCATTTTGGTATAACCTATCAACAACATATTAACTTGATACGATAACAAAATTATTTATATATTATAGGCCTATATCAATCTAACTATTGTCTATATTACATTCTGGCTATAGCCTGTAAAAGCTAAATTGGTAAAGATAACATTTTCTTTTTACCCTGCTAAAAACGAGGACGCATCAATGTCACAATAAGCAATCAAGTACAATTACTAAGGTTACACAAAACAAACCCTACAATTCCAAAAGCACTGCAGAACAGAATCAAGCCATCGCTTTAAAAAGACGCTCAAGTTAATGCTCAAATGCCCCGAACATACACTTTGAGATTCCTGCTCCTATCTCTTTAAATGGGGCTGGTCTGTTTTGCGTGCGTGTATACGTGTGTGAGGGACAGGGAATCGAGAAATTAGGAGAGAAATATCATAGAAAAAGGTTGAATGGGAGCACAATTCCAAAGACCATTTTTGACATAGACCAAGTTTGAAAGGTTTATCCATCGGATAAGTACTTTCTGTCCACCTCATGCTTTTCATATAGGAGGGATATTTGCACCTATGGAAACGGTAAAATCGGAAGCATCTCTCACCTCCCGTTAGCAAATAACGGGCAGGGCTGCTAGTTTAGTTTATATATATTTATTTATTCTCATGCGCGCTGCAACGTTTTGGGAAACGTGATCTGAACCAGCTATAGACATCGAACCGACCATGGATTAATGCTCGCGTGTAGGCTACATCAACTAAAAGGTAAGAATTGTATTGGTGTACATGGATATTTCAGTATGCATCCATCCTTTTTACAGAGAAGATCTGAGAGAAGTCCTGAATATTGTTTTTTTTTATTTAGGGAACGCCGGTGATTTTGTTAAATTGGAGAAATCGCCTAGCCAACAGAACCATTCGAGGTTCAATAGTTTATCGAGGGATAACACACAAAGACAGATGCATAATAATTAGATCTAGATGACAAAATGAAAATAAAAATGCATGTGATTACTGGGAGATGTCGCTGGTCTTTGTGTGGCCTGCACATGTACAGCCATCATCCGCATCGAGCTGCCGAGAAGAGGAGTGCATTTGCAAATGCATGACGTAAACATGACGTAACCATACTTGGTTCTCCATAAATTGTGCACAGTACTGTGTCCTAAGCGTCGGCTTTAATAATAGCAGACATTTTACCCAAGCCATTTAAAATGTTATGGTTATGGTTTAAACCTGCCAGTATGATAGGGCTCACGCATATTCAAGAGCATTATATGTCGATGCAGATACAAATGTGGTGGTAGGTTGTTTCTGAACACATTCCCATTCCAGCTTGAGTTCCACGAATTAAGAGTTCAAACCCCCATTTTGCATCGTTAACGTTTTTGTTCTCTAAAAGAGAAAACGCCAAAGCATTGGTATTTCTGGGAACTCGTTTATCAATTCATGATGCAGTAGCAAGTTCATGCTCAGTGTATATTTTCTAACCTGCATGGGTTGCCTTTTTGTTTATTTTTTTTTCTTGCATCAGAGGCCTACAGTGCAAAAAAGTTCAACTCTGAACAGCAGCTGGAAAGTCTTCACTTTAACACATACTCATCTCCGAGTCTGGGATAGTGTTGTTTGTGAAGCAAAGACCCGTGGAATTCGATTATTATCAACATTTACAAATTAATGCAGTACTAATACCAAATGTGTTTCAGAATTTATTTACAAGTCACACGATTCAGAAATATATGTATTTTTTTTTCAATGCTTACACAAATATTAAATACACACATAAGCAGAAGCAGATGCATGGATTTCATTTTACAAATAAGAAAAAGATTCACACATTTTTTATTTAATATTTTGGTACTATAATATGGTACTGTATATATTCATAATAACATTATTTCAAAACAAAAACAGTAACTATTTGATGCATTTCACTACTAGAATGAATTTCTGTAAATTCACTACTGCTTAACTTTTGGTAAAAATGTTGACTAGTAATAACCTGTAATTTTTCATAGTATTTAAAAAAAAACTACAAGGGCCTACACATATTAAAAGCCTTTCCACAACATTGCCATCTATAGTAGAGTACTGTTGCTTCAAAGCAATGTTAAACAGTTATTCTTCGTGAAGCATGCAAGCCATAGTCTAGTAAAACATCTTGTCTCTAACCTGATGGATGACTTGGTACCAAGTGTTAAAAACACAGCACTGGATCCAGAGGTGCCATCATTGCCATTTCCAAAGCATATAGACTAAACAAGCAAGAGATATTGTATAAATAGCTGAATGGTTTTTATGATCCAATAATCCAAATTAGAGGTGCACACTCTGTTTGTTTTCATACATCCGGTTTAAAACAAGCCACTAGTGATAATGTTTATTTTTCTTTTTACAGGGTTGATAATAGATGGGTTCGTTAATCAAACAGCTTAAGGTAATCAAGTGCTGTAATCAAATTTGCTCTCACAAACCCCCTTTCACCTAAAGTTAGATTTGGTTGGATATCATTCAGTGGCAAACATATGTGAATATTCTGAGAATTGGGCGAGGTTGACATATGCTTTTTATTCCGTTAGCTACCATAAAGCCAAAGGAGAGTTAGCATGCAGTGTAATAACCTCTTTGATTAGGGGTATGGATTTCCCTGTTATAATTAGGTATTTAACTGCACTACTCTAAACCAACACGTTTTACATTTCTAAAAGTATATGCCTACCTCTTGTTGTTCTTACATTTGTATGCTGTGTGGCATCTTTATATATGTTTGGAAAAAGGGGAATTCACTGTATTCATGATGGGATGCACTCACTGCTTGAAAAATGTAAAGATTGAACGAATGTGGATTCTCCCTTCCTTTGTTTAAAAGGTTTCATCCTGGTCCCTTGAAATGAAGTAAAGGGAATGAAGCAATGATTTCAAATGGAATGGGATGAAGCAATGATTTTAAATGGAATGTGATGAAGCAATGATTTCAAATGGAATGGGATGAAGCAATGATTTCAAATGGAATGGGATGAAGCAATGATTTCAAATGGAATGGGATACAGCCATGGTTTGCACTTGCAATTCAACTCTTGCATGAAACAGACTAAACATCTCTGCTTCCAGTTTTGGTATTGCTAGATGGTCCCAACACTCTACACTGGTTCCAGATCATAGATGGTGACCCCTAGTATTGTGGTTCAACATTCTACACTGGTTCCAGATCATAGATGGTGACTCCTATAATTTTGGTTCAACATTCTACACTGGTTCCAGATCATAGATGGTGACTCCTGTGATTGTGGTTCAACATCTTGTACATTTCAGCCAACGTGTTATGTTAGACATATGAACTGTTACAGAACATGGCTGCCTAGTGCCTATGTATTTCTAAAAGGTGGTGACTTAGTATTATAATAGTTGTGTGCCTAGATGTGTTGTATAAATGGATTTGTTGGCAGGTTAATTAACACTTAATTAACACTCGTACACATTGTAATGATCATTTGGAGAAAGATGACTCACGGGGTTTCATAGCAAGCGACAGTAAAACTTGGCATGTGCTTTTTAAAACTCGAGTCTCTGTAAGCAAATACAGGAATTAGATTAATAATGAAACATGGGCACACTGACAGAGATGATTAAGTAAACGAGAGAATCAACAAGAGAGAAGAAAAAGTTGAAGTAATAAGAGTCACGAGTCAAGGCCTTAGTTCGATACAGTAAGCAGAATCAGCGTAAGGCGTGTTGACAGCTCGTAGTTTCTCTTTCCAATTTTAAAGACATGCGATGGAAGAGAAAGCGGAAAGAGAAATCCTTCTGAGAAGTAAGACAATGAAAAAACATGTTTGGTGACATGGCAACACTGCCACTTTTGCCATTCAGATTGCCATTAGCTTTTTGCGTTTACGTCGATGTAGGCGAGGCTAACACATTCATCAACACATATATTTCAAACGGCGCAAACAGATGCAAAATATTGTAAATACATTTTATGCAAATATGTCATATGTTCAAAAATGTCAAAGTAAGAACCTTTTCCCTCTGCAGCTGATAGCAACAATTGTATTTAAATCCCAAAGAATATTCAAGCAGAGTAGACAAAGTTGTAACTGTTTATTTTGTGGGTAATTGCTATTGTTTTGACACTAGTGGGTTTTAATCAAAACATCAGTACCAACAGTTGTCAAGTAACATTCCCTAACGTTTTGCTTTAACTCGGTGTATTTATTTTTATGTACAGGGGACATTCTTTTTCCTATGATATCCAAAATGTCCATGAAAGGTTAAAAATCCATTGAAATGTTATGTGTTATAATTAATATACTGGTAATTATTAAAGTGTCAAAAGAACTAAGCAGCTGCAGCTGGGGCAATACAGAGAGCAATTCATTTTCTAAAGGCAGCGTGAACGGCTTGAATAAAGGAGGACAAGCGAACGCAGAAGAATGGAATTAAAGAGAGGAGAGAAGACGTTTTCACAGAAAATGAGCGATAAGGGGAGTGTATGGAAAGCAAGAGGGTTAGTGAAAAATAGAGAGATACTAGTAGCGAGAATAAGTGTGAGAGTGGCAGTGAAAGAGAGAAACAGGTGGACATCAAGTAGATGGCTAGCTTTGCACTGAAAGTTCAGCACCAAGGCTAGCAGCTTCTAGGTCAGACTGCTGCTGTACTTCATTGCAGAGATCTGGACGAGTCTCCCACATAGCTCCAGAGATCTGGACAAGTGTTTGCCACATAGCTCCAGAGATCTGGACGAGTCTTTCCCACATAGCTCCAGAGATCTGGACGAGTCTTTCCCACATAGCTCCAGAGATCTGGACGAGTCTTTCCCACATAGCTTCAGAGACAGTACTTTTGTGTTTGGAGCAGTATCTTCTTGAACTGCTCTCATATGGAGAAAATAACCTAACTAGTGTATTGATAACAAATGATTATACCAAATTTACAATGACGACATTATGCAAAAAAGAAAAAAAATTTGTATTAGGCTACAAAGCATTTCATCTTAATTTTTTCAATGTATGTTTCGTATAGCTAGCTAACATGCTTATTGATATTTATTATTATGAAACCTTTATTTAAACATATTTATATATCTGTGTACATTGGCTATATGCTATATATATGTTATATATCTGTGTACATTGGCTGTATGCTATACAGTTAGGCCCAAAAATATTTGGACAGTGACACAAGTTTTGTTATTTTAGCTGTTTACGAAAACATATTCAGGATACAATTATATAATCAATATGGGCTTAAAGTGCAGACTCTCAGCTGTAATTTGAGAGTATTCACATCCAAATTGGAGCAAGGGTTTAGGAATTACAGCTCTTTAATACGTAGCCGCCTCTTTTTCAAGGGACCAAAAGTAATTGGACAATTGACTCAGAAGGCAGCAAAAAAAAATAACAACGCTGCATGGGCTCTTCCCTCATTAACCTGTCATCAATTAAGCAGTTAAAAGGTGTGGAGTTGATTCCCGGTGTGGCGTTTGCATTTGGAAGCTGTTGCTGTGAACACACAACATGCGGTCAAAGGAGCTCTCAATGGAGGTGAAACAGACCATCCTGAGGCTGAAAAAAAAGAAGAAATCCATCAGAGAGATAGCAGAAATGTTAGGAGTGGCCAAATCAACAGTTTGGTACATTCTGAGAAAAAAAGAGTGCACTGGTGAGCTTGGGAACTCAAAAAGGCCTGGACGTCCACGGAAGACAACAGTGGTGGATGATCGCAGAATCCTTTCCATGGTGAAGAAAAACCCCTTCACAACATCCACTCAAGTGAAGAACACTCTCCAGGAAGTATGTGTATCAGTATCTAAGTCTACCATAAAGAGAAGACTTCATGAGAGTAAATACAAAGGATTCACCACAAGGTGCAAACCATTAATCAGCCTCAAAAATAGAAAGGCCAGAATTGACTTTGCCAAAAAACACCTGAAGAAGCCAACCCAGTTCTGGAACAGCATTCTTTGGACAGATGAGACTAAGATCAACCTGTACCAGAATGATGGGAAGAAGAAAGTTTGGAGGAGAATTGGAACAGCTCATGATCCAAAGCACACCACATCTTCTGTAAAACATGGTGGAGGCAGTGTGATGGCATGGGCATGCATGGCTTCCAATGGCACTGGGTCACTTGTGTTTATTGATGATGTGACAAAAGACAGAAGCAGCCGGATGAATTCTGAAGTGTATAGGGATATACTTTCTGCTCAGATTCAGCCAAATGCAGCAAAGTTGATTGGACGGCGCTTCACAGTACAGATGGACAATGACCCAAAACATACTGCAAAAGCAACCCAGGAGTTTTTTAAAGCAAAGAAGTGGAATATTCTGCAATGGCCGAGTCAATCACCAGATCTCAACCCAATCGAGCATGCATTTCACTTGCTCAAGACAAAACTTAAGGCAGAAAGACCCACAAACAAGCAACAACTGAAGACCGCTGCAGTAAAAGCCTGGCAAAGCATCACAAAGGAGGAAACCCAGCGTTTGGTGATGTCCATGGGTTCCAGACTTCAGGCAGTCATTGCCTGCAAAGGATTCTCAACGAAATATTGAAAAGTAACATTTTACTTGGGGTTATGTTTATTTGTCCAATTACTTTTGAGCCCCTGAAATGAGGAGCGTTTGTATAAAAATAGCTACAATTCCTACATGTTTAATCATATATTTTTGTTCAACCCCTTGAATTAAACCTTAAAGTCTGCACTTCAATTCCGTTGTAGTTGTTTCATTTCAAATCCAATGTGGTGGCATGCAGAGCCCAAATCATGAAGATTGTGTCACTGTCCAAATATTTTTGGGCCTAACTGTATATGTTATATGTCTGTGTACATTGGCTATATGCTATATATGTTATATGTCTGTCCGCCACACAGTGTGCCTGCTGTGCTTTCTGCCGGCCGTGCACAAGACAAGTCTGTTATATACAGTGCATCCGGAAAGTATTCATACCCCTTCACTTTTTCCATATTTTATTATGTTACAGCCTAATTCCAAAATGGATTAAATAAAAAAATGTTCTCAACATTCTACATACAATACCGCATAATGACAAACTGAAAAAGGTTTTTTAGAAATGTTTGCAAATGTATTAAAAATAAAAAAATAAAATTTGACATGTATATAAGTATTCACACCCTTTGCTGTGACACTCAAAATTGAGCTCAGGGCCATCCCGTTTCCACTGATCATCCTTGAGATGTTTCTACAACTTTATTGGAGTCCACCTGTGGTAAATTTAATTGATTGGACATGATTTGGAAAGGCACACACCTGTTTATATAAGGTCCCACAGTTGACAGTGCATGTCAGAGCACAAACCAAGTTATGAAGTCCATGGAATTGTCTGTAGACCTCCGAGACAGGATTGTATCGAGGCACAGACCTGGGGAAGGGTACAAAAACATTTCTGCTGCATTGAAGGTCCCAACGAGTACAGTGGTCTCCATCATTAGCAAATGGAAGAAGTTTGGAACCACCAGGACTCTTTATAGAGCTGGCCGCCCGGCCAAACTGAGCAATCGGGGGAGAAGGGCCTTGGTCAGGGAGGTGACCAAGAACCTGATGGTCACTCTGACAGAGCTCCAGTGTTCCTCTGTGGAGATGGGAGAACCTTCCAGAAGGACAACCATTTCTGCAGCACTCCACCAATCGGGCCTTTATGGTAGAGTGGCCAGACGGAAGCCACTCCTCAGTAAAAGGCACATGACAGCCCGCATGGAGTTTGCCAAAAGGCACCTAAAGGACTCTCAGACCATGAGAAACAAAATTCTCTGGTCTGATGAAACCAAGATTGAACTCTTTGGCCTGAATGCCAAGCGTCATGTTTGGAGGAAACCAGGCACTGCTCATCACCTGGCCAATACCATCCCTACAGTGAAGCATGGTGGTGGCAGCATCATGCTGTGTGGGTGTTTTTCAGCGGCAGGAACTGGGAGACTAGTCAGGATCAAGAGAAAAATGAATGCAGCAATGTACAGAGAGATCCTTGATAACCTGCTCCAGAGCGCTCTGGACCTCAGACTGGGGCAAAGGTTCACCTTCCAACAGGACAACGACCCTAAGCACACAGCCAAGATAACAAAGGAGTGGCTTCGGGACAAGTCTGTGAATGTCCTTGAGTGGCCCAGCCAGAGCCCAGACTTGAACCCGATTGAACATCTTTGGAGAGATCTGAAAATGGCTGTGCACCGACGCTCCCCATCCAACCTTATGGAGCTTGAGACGATCTGCAAAGAAGACTGGGAGAAACTGCCCCAAAATAGGTGTGCCAAGCTTGTAGCATCATAATCAAGAAGACTTGAGGCTGTAATTGCTGCCAAAGGTGCTTCAACAAGGCATTGGGTAAAGGGTGTGAATACTTATGTACATGTGATATTTTTTTTATTTTTTTTTAATACATTTGCAAAAAATTCAAAAAAACTTTTTTCACTTTGTCATTATGTGGTATTGTGTGTAGAATGTTGAGAACATTTTTAAATGAAATCCATTTTGGAATTAGGCTGTAACATAAAATGTGGAAAAAGTGAATGGGGTATGAATACTTTCCGGATGCGCTGTGTATATATATATATATATATATATATATATATATATACACATACATAGGCTATATGTTATATATCTGCTGTGCTTTCTGCCTGCCATGCACAAGACAAGTCTGTTATGTATATATACACATACACACACACATACATACATAGGGTATATGTTATATATCTTCTGTGCTTTCTGCCTGCCGTGCACCAGACAAGTCTGTTAAGGCACACTAAAACTATCAGTTTGGTTCACAGCTCTACTGGCCTGGTCCGGCCGGCTTGAGTTTTTTGTCCCATTGAGAACTTTAGTTCCAATACAGGTGCCCTTGCTCACTTGGCACATGTTTTAAAGGTGAACCAAACACACATTATGATAAAAAAAAAACTAAGAAATGTATTAGATGATATATCGGGGCGCTAGGGGGTTGATACTGATCACAATCTTGCTATTTAGTAGAATATTTACAAATAGCTTTCCTTATTATCGCAAAATATGGCCTAATGATGTTTGAGTGCAAGCAATCTGCAGGCCACTTTCTCTTTCACACTATCTTTCTCCCAGAAGAACTAAAGTATTAGTTTTCATTCCTTTTAATTTAATACTTTCTTACTGAGTTAAATCAGTATTAGAATTAAGTATTATGAGATGCTCTGCAGAGAATGAGTGCAACAGCAAAACCAATCTGCCTTTGCATTAGGATATTTGGTCTTTGGTATTTAAAGCAGCTGTAGGTAGTTTCTTATTAGAGGTGGTTTTGACTGCCTCTACAGTTTGTCTCTAAAAGTCATCGACGTTACAGTTTCCATCAAAGCCCAATCAGAGCAGTAGGCTACATTACGTTAACTTGTAGTGAATGAAGTGTTGGTGTTTAAGTTAATATTTTTTTAGGTGTAGAATGCTCATTTGTCTAGTGGCCAGCGTGGCTGGTAAGGCTGACAAAGTTACCCTGCAGTGTGTAAGTCTACCCACATTTGGTGGATAGCGGGTGTTAACTTCCAGCTCCAGCAAATCATCATCATGTTATCCTTAGGTTACAGCAGCATTAAAACACAGCCTAAGATTCTTAGTAAGAAAGGGAAAGTTGAAGCGCGTAGAACTTGATATAGATCTTAGCTAAGTTAATACAAAGGCAAAAAGGTAGGCTTTTTACCTGTCTACCCGGAAAATACAAATAGTATTCAACTAATTGAACTGCATAATTAGCCACAATAGCACTAAAACGTTAGGACTGACAGAACGAAGTTGAACATTGTAAGCCATTGTATGAAATTTCTGAATTTTGTGTTGGACAAATACAGATTCAGCCTCTGAGTAACATTTGAGTACTTTCTTGTATGCTCAGAATGGTATTACATTCTACTGAATATGAGGACTTATTGAACTCTCCCGGCTGAGTCCTTCTCTGCTACGGGCTAACTAGGATAGGGACCCAAACGCAGACTTTAAAGTAAAACTGAATCTAAGACAAAAAAAAAAGGTAAATTAACAGGCGTGCGCTCCTCTGTTTTACTTCCAAAGGTAGTCAAACAATTTCGAACAGAGGACAATGGAAAGGCAGGGTTTATATACAGAGCAAAACAGGTGCAAACAATAAACAGGGATTATAATGATAAGTAGGTGCAGCTGGTGCACCCGTGATAGAACCTGCCCTAATTCGTCCTCACATCTACCCTATCTTGCCTAATGTTTCCCCGCCCCAACCTACAACTAACATCAGAGAACTTGCACCATTATTAAGCAAAATTGTGTTGCCTTGATGTAGTTTTAAAAAAAGGTTTTACAGAAACACTCTGCTCTATTGAATGCGGATCTAAATGCCTTGAACTAAAATATTTGGGGGTGGAGGGGTGATGATTTCCCTGTCTCTGGTGTTTTTGTCCCTGTCACTGCAATGTATACCCCCGGTGACCCTAACCTAACCCTAACCCTAACCCTGTCACTGCAATGTATACCCCCGGTGACCCTAACCCTAACCCCCGGTGACCCTGACCCTATCCCTGTCACTGCAATGTATACCCCCGGTGACCCTAACCCTAACCCTGTCACTGCAATGTGTACCCCCGGTGACCCTAACCCTAACCCGGTGACCCTAACCCTAACCCTAACCCTGTCACTGCAATGTAAACCCCCGGTGACCTTAACCCTAACCCTGTCACTGCAATGTAAACCCCCGGTGACCCTAACCCTAACCCGGTGACCCTAACCCTAACCCTAACCCTGTCACTGCAATGTAAACCCCCGGTGACCCTAACCCTAACCCTAACCCTGTCACTGCAATGTATACCCCCGGTGACTCTAACCCTAACCCTAACCCCCGGTGACCCTAACCCTAACCCCCGGTGACCCTAACCCTAACCCTTGAAAACAAATCAGTAATCTGATACTGGCCAAGCGAGTTCCTAGCGTTATCTTTATTTTTTAACTAGCTAGCTAGTATCACATATGATTCATGCTCTACATTAGAGACACAAATAGCCACCTAAAAAAGATCTGTGGCTATTGATAGACAGGACAAACGTGTCAGTTTTTTCAGTTTTTTTTTTAAATCAAGTGATTAAACAGTGAATGCTCCAAATTTGTGTTAATTACTAAACGTTTATTAATAAAAACAAATTCATAAATTTTCAGTTGATCTAAAAGTGACAGTTTTAGTGTCGAAAAAAGGTTTTTCATTTTACCGAGTTGATACTTTGGTGTAGCCAAGCGGTGTCTTCTAAGAGCTCAAACCTTCTATGGCCAACTTTGACATTAGTTTACTTCTTTGTCTGGGAAAAACAATGTATACGTTGCTGCAGATACTTTGAAAAACTAACTGCCTTTAAAGTTACATGGTCATTTACCTAAATTAAGGCTAAAATATTAAATACGTGTATGCTGAAAACCGCGAACGTGTCAAACAACTTAGCTTTTTTATGACGCGGCCCTAGTCAACAACAATTCTAGAGTTTGAACGACAGTTTGCCAAGGTACTGCTTGCAATTGCGTTTGTACACTCATAATCAGTGCCAGATAATTGAAAACACCTTTCAAAACATCTCAGTAAAATGTAGGCCCCATTGCAAGATCATTGCTCAGTATTATTTGTACATATCTGCTTATTTAGCCTATAAAGTGGTAATAAACAGGCATATTCTCTCGTTGAAATACTATCGTTTTCCCTGCCTCCCCTCACAGTTCTCGCCCAATCGATCTTGCAAAAGTCAAAGCTCTCTGCCCAACAAACTCCTACATTATAGCCTATATTTAATTTATCATTACGATGATGATCTTGTATTGTATTGATCTTGTATTTTTAGCTGTCTACGAGTAGCCGATCTGCTAATTTCTGCAGTCTGCTCTGCAAACCTTAAGGCAATAAACCTTCTGACTAATAAATAGGTTTTCTTGTTTTCTTAATGCACTGATTTTTCAGGCACGCATCCGTGGTGACATACTGATCATGCCACTCAACGCGATCTTTAAGGAAACCAACATAGAGGAAAACAAAAGATGAAAGGAAAGGTCCCGATTTTCTCAGGGCAATTGATATGCTACCTCAAACTCTTATCACGCATAGTTCTTCATATTTAAAATACTTCTGCTTATGAAGTTTTTCATATCCGCTGATCATTAATATATTCTTAACTGCCTTGATAGGCCTACTTAAAATTACCCCGCTCAAGAATGCAACAACTAGGTCGCTTTTTATCTTGGGACAGATAACGTTACCGATGAGCATCACTTACATTCACAATCAATCAGCATAGCTAAAGTTAAAATTCAATGTGTTATAGGCCTATGTAATAGTAGCCAAACTGACTGACATTCCCTTAAGCTTACATAAAACAATGAAAATAGGTCTTGCTTTATGGATTCCAAACCACGCGACTGATTTCTAAATCAAAACAAACTACCTAGCAAGCTATAGTGGAAAATGACGTGTTTTACCGCTGTCCTGGAATAGTGAAGGCACGGAAAACTTTGAGTGAGCAGTTATTTCTCTGCCTAGGATCGATTTTTTAAATTTTTTCTGAGAATCTTTCAAAGGCCTTGGACTACTCAGAGTTGAAAGGCCCCGACCGACGGATTTAATTTACATTAGTAGCGACTCAAATACTAGTATAGTGGAGAATGGCGTATGTTTGAGCTGTCCTGAAGAAGTGAAGGCACAGAAAACTTTGAGAGAGCAGTTCTTCTTCTGCCTAGGATCGAATTTTCTTTATTTTTTCTGAGAATCTTTCAAAGGCCTTGGACTACTCAGAGATGAAAGGCCTCGACTGACGGATTAAATTTAAGTTAGTAGCAACACAAGTAAAGTATATAGCATGTATTTTAAATAACTATTTGTTGACTGATTGCTTATTCCACTTAAGGTCATGTAGGTACAGGGGTTTACTTCAAAATGAATCAAAGTTTGACCCTGAAAAAGTATGGGAACAGGTGGGCAAGAAGACTTCAAGACTTGGTGCACGGCAAAATCGGTGCCCGTTTTCTACCAAAATAAAGCATTTCGAATAAAGTTCAGCGTCGAGCACCACGTAGAGGCGAGTTTTGAAATTACAATATGATGTTATTAACAGTAAGTATATGAAAAGATTGAATTGTCCATGATTTAAGAATAAATGCTTAAATCAGTACATCAGTGGTTTGATATTAAATAAAGCATACATTTTTTGATCAAACTGCTTAAATTTAAGGATTTGTTCATACAAGAACAAAACCTGCGCACTTTGAAAGCTAAATGTGAATTAGCAAGAGCTGTATCAATGTTGACACGTATATGTTGTGAAACGAGGTTTACATTTGAATTACTGAATAGGCTCAGACCAACAAAAACGTTATATTTGTGGTGATTCAAACAGTTTTAAAACGCTACACAGCGTGATTTTAGTCGCCGCTGCGTGAATTGTCCCCCGTTAAGACAACATTGTCGCGGTTGGAGTTGTCTAGCCTACTATTGAGATTCTCTTTGGATGGATAGGAGGGACTGCTAGATTAGTTTAGTAAAATGTGTGTGCATAATTCCACCGTCCCACGTACGGCGAGACAGCCGGAAGTGCACACAGATTTCAGTTTAGTGTTAAGCAGGTAAATTTGCATTTGGGAACACTTGCGTTCAAAAGTTTGCCCAGACATGACAGACATCTTGTTCAATGAATATCCAGTTTCAAATATCTGATACTGTAAATTATTGATGTATTGCATTTTAAAGCTGAATTGAAATATGGTGAACACTTAGGCCGAGTGTATGTTTTTATATGTGCAATTGTCCGAACACAACAAATTAGCACACCTTACAAAATTACAAGGTATTGGCTTTCAAATACTACTGCACACTTTCATAACACTTAAACTTTTTCAGTAATTGGTTGTTCAATCAAGGTATGTCTTTAATTATAGACAACCATATTTTTTACATTGTTTACATAGTTATTTGATTATGATTTAATTTAAACTGCTCTGCTGTGGCTAGAAGGACTGATGTAAGTAAGCTGCCACAGCTGACTGTGTACACATTTTAATCTAGCTGCCAATTCATTTGTTTTTCCGTAAACATCATCATCATCATCATCGTCATCCGCTTTGTCCGGGGTCGGGTCGCGGAGGTAGCAGTTCAAGCAGGGCATCCCAAACTTCCCTTTCCCGGGCCACATTAACCAGCTCTGACTGGGGGATTCCAAGGCGTTCCCAGGCCAGTGTGGAGACATAAACATATGATAAACAAATTTCAGGACCTATTTTGACCGGTTTATTGCCATACGTGCTTGTAGAACTAGGCAGTGGTCGAATTTCTAAACGTGATCAAGGGGGATGGTAAAATATCTGACCAGGTGTCAGCAATGAAAAGGTACATCATGATGACTTTTGAAAGGTAAAGAAAATGGCTTAATGACCAACTTTGCAAATCATTCCATGACAACAGCCCCACTGCCCAACCATCGTCAGAATTGTATCAATTGTATCAGAACAGAATAACGGGACCGAGCGGACAGCCAGCAGAGATCCCACTCCTGGATGGCCTCTGTAAGGTGACATGCTTGGGCAGCAATGGGCGGAGATGCAGCTCCTCCTCCAACACTGGAGCCGTTAGCGGCTCTCTGGAACGTCTCACTACCTGACCTTTGTTTGATGTCGGAGTGTGCACCTTTGTCTCCTTGGCTGACATGATGTTTTTGCCGCCTGTTAGTTTTGCATACTCTTGACAGCGTGTTTTTGCGTTTTAATGTTGATGTAGATTTTTTAAACAGTGCTTGTGTGATCCCCCCTTTCAAGAAATACCAGTGTACGTGTGGACCTATGATGTCAGAGCTCCCCGTTGAGCCTTTTGGAGATGTGGTGGGCTAAAATAGAAAATACATGCAGGAATGAAAATATTAACTTGAAATCCCCAATGACACTTTAGAGGCCTATACTACAAAGCGAGGTAACTGACTTACCCCGGTAAGTTCGGGAGTAACTTGGTGACATCGGGGGTAACTTCCCGATTAACCCATACTATAAAAGTGGGTAAGTTTTACCCAAGGTATGTTTTCATAGCAATTTCCGCTGCATCTCTCAACTGCTCCGAGCAGTTTGTGTTCGTGGTTAACTCGATGTTAAGCGCTCTATAACGCTGATGTTGAGAAAATAGCACTGCGAACAGCGTTGTAAAACTGCTGGCGTGGACACAAATATAAAGTTTTTGTTGGCAGTCGTTTAGATCATTAAAAATTAACACTTGGTTTTACAACATATAGCCAGTGTCAATATACAGGCTAAAGCTCTTGCCAGTTCAAAGTTAGCGTCCAAAAAGTCTATTTTCTAACTAGAAAATCCTTTACTTTAACAGTTAATAAAAAAAAGTATTACAGCCTATAGGCCTAATCTCAAATGCGCTTTCTGCTGTACTTGCAGCTGATATGATCGTTAAAATGTCATTGCATTCATACAGCCTATGTGCTTTAGGGAGTAGCCCATGTGTAGGCTATCACTTAATAGCCTAATACTAGTTGTTTTCACATCTTAGATATATTATTTTATGTATCCTTTCATTTCAATTATATAACAAATGAAAGTGTCCGTAATGCAAAATAGGACACATTGGTTAAAATTCTAAATCATAGAGGTTATTTTAGGCTATTTAAATTTGGGAGAGTAAAATTGACCGTAGTTCCAGAAACATGCACATATGTTACGACTTTACTCCAGTAGTGCACTGCCAAGATTTAGCCATTCATATTTATTTAAACTAGTCATATCCCGACATTATCACTGTGCTGTCTTCCGGCGTTGAAAAATATGGAGCATGAGCCATTGGCCAAAATATCTGCTTACGTTGCCAACTGCACCCCTTTTATGTGAATGCGCACAAACTCCATGGAGTTAACACCAACTTAACTAACACACATCTTAATCACCGTTGTAGTACCGTTTAACACCCATTTGGATAATAAGAGTTTGTCAAGTTTCCTTGTTAACCTTGAGTTAGATCGGAGTTATTTGACCTCCGTTCGTAGTATAGGCCCCAGCTCTCAACGTAAATGCCTTCTGTATGTTGGTTTCTTAAAATGTTCATTTTGGATTATGGCATTATTGATATTATAACACCTTATCAAGTGTAATTTGAAACATTTCCTCCAAGAAAATGTGTTATTGTTCAAGTGAAACAAACTTATCTATTAGTATTTTTAATTTAATCCATGCCTAATTTGCCTTTCACTGCAGAATTCATATTTTCTTTTACATTAGTGTATGATTTATTGCCTTTCAAAATATTTAGATAAATAAAATGCGCAATTGTGCAAATTTACAAAGTATTTTTTACTGAACATGTGTATGCTGATCATTGATTTTCTTATTCTGTCTTCCTCTTGTGTTGTCACTGCGTGACTGACCATCTCTCCTTCTTTCTCTCTTGTTTAGGTTCCCAATGTTGAACATGTCCACCCCCAGCGAGCTCAAGTCTTCATGCGTGACTCGCAACGGCATGGTCAAGCTGCCCCCCAGCCAGCCTAACTGCTTAGGCAGCGCCAGCATCACCAAGGGCACACCTGCCGCTAAGAATCGCCTTTGCCAATCTTCTTCGGTGCCCTCTGTCCTACCCCCTCCGCCCTCTTCATTGCCCTATCACCACCACCACCTGGACACACTAAACCCCTCTTTACCCCCACTGGCAGCCTCACTGCTGGGCTCGGACCTTGACCCTGGAAACCCCCTGGCAGTCCTCAAGCCGGTACTGCGCCAGTTGCCCCTTATACTGCCCAAGCCCTTGTTGCTGGAACGTCAACTGGTGCTGGACGAAAAGCTTCTGAACCGGCTGCTCTGGTACTTTACCACAGCAGAGAAGTGCGTGCTGGCGCAGGTGTGCAAGACCTGGCGCAAGGTGCTCTACCAGCCCAAGTTTTGGGAAGGTGTGACACCCATCCTCCATGCCAAGGAGCTGTATGCATTGTTGCCCAGTGGTGAGAAGGAGTTTGTCAGCTTGCAGGCTTTTGCCCTGCGTGGCTTCCAGGCTTTCTGCCTTGTTGGTGTGTCAGACCTGGACATTTGCGAGTTCATAGACAACTATCCACTGTCCAAGAAGGGTGTCAGGTCGGTGAGCCTGAAGAGGTCCACCATAACAGATGCTGGACTGGAGGTGAGAGTGTTTGGTTTGGATCAGTTATGAACAAGGGGTCAGAGGGGCTAAAATTGTGAGTTAAAGGTTTTTAGTTTTTGGAATAAGACCACTGGTCCGAATTTCAACCCATGCAGTTAGTACACGATATGGTATTTCCTAGGAGAACTCAGGATACCACTGAAGATAGTGGTTTAAGTCGAGGCTGTACATTCATTCTACTTCACTTACTGTAGAGTAGGATAGCCAAAACTAATAAGCACAGTAGTGCTGATAGATGAGTTGTTTGACAACATTGACATGATTGTGGTCAATTTATTTGTCCAGGATTGACCTTTGGCTTTAGTGGATCAGTCGGGAGTGTCGGCAACTACCAAAGAATAGATTGTTCGTTCAGACCACAGGTTGATCATTCGACTTGTTTTTTTCTTTCCACACATTCCCAAACCATAGTCATGTAGCTGGCTTGTGTATTTGGGAGATACCTAAGCATGGTAATTTTGTTATACACCGATCAACCAAAACATTAAACCCACTGTCAGGTGAAGTGAATAACATTGAGCATCCCATTACAATGGCACCTGTCAAGGGGTAGTATATATTAGGCAGTAAGTGAACAGTCAGTTCTTGAAGTTGATGTGTTGGGAGCAGGAAAAATGGGCAAGCGTAAGGATCTGAGTGCCTTTGACAACGGCCAAATTGTGATGGCTAGACGACTGGGTCAGATCATCTCCAAATGGTCTTGTGGGGTGTTCCCAGTATGCAGTGGTTAGAAATGTGGTGTGCCCCAGGGTTCAATCCTTGGTCCTATTCTTTTCTCCTTGTATATGCTTCCCCTTTGTTTATTAATTAGTCGTATTAAATGTATTTTTTAGCATTATAATGTGGACGATGCACAACTGTATTTCTCATGTAAACCAAGTGACCTCAGCAGGCTCGCGACTATGCAAGACTGCTTAACAGCTATGAAGGACTGGATGTCCGATAACTTTCTCCAACTTAATCCTGACAAAACTGAAGTCCTCATTATAGGCCCAGAGAGCATCTCTGATAAAATACAGCAGTGTATTGGTCCTCTAGTGACAAATGTTAAGCAGGTCTTTTTTGACCAACACATGAACTTGGAATTGCATGTAAAAAAAAAAGGTGGTCCAATCAGGTTTTTTTTAACCAAGAAACATTGCCAAAATGAAATCTGTATTGCTTTTCCAAGATCTGGAAAAAATCATTCATGTTTTCGTCACCTCCCATCTTGACTATTGTAATGCACTGTTCACCATCTTACGTCGCTCTTCTGTGTCTTGGCTCCAGCTGGTCCAAAAGAGTTTTAACAAAGACACAACATAGGTCACATATACACCAGTGTTGGTCTTACTTTACTGGTTACCTATTTCCTGCAGGATTGATTTTAAAAATCTCCTAATCACTTATAAAGCACTACACGGGTTGGCACCACTATTTCGAAGAATTATTGTGTCCCCTGGCCTCACACAGATCACGGAGCTGTCTCAGGTCTTCAGACCGATGTCTACTAGCTGTTTAAGCATTAAAACACTTGGAAGTCTGCAAAAACTGAATGGATCAGAGTAGTTTCTGCTCAAACTGTATGTATGTATATATGTATTTATGTAATAATATGTGTGGTTTAGCTATAAGCTTTCCTTAGCAGTTACATCATCTTTGTATGCATTGACTGTTCGTCCTTCCTTCCTCATGCAGGTTATGTTGGAGCAGATGCAGGGTCTGATGCATTTGGAGTTGTCAGGCTGTAATGACTTCACAGAAGCCGGCCTGTGGTCCAGTCTTAATGCACGGTTAACTTCCCTTAGCGTTAGTGACTGCATCAATGTAGCAGACGATGCCATTGCTGCCATATCTCAGCTCCTGCCTAACTTGTCAGAGCTCAGTCTGCAAGCCTACCATGTCACGGATACAGCAATGGCATACTTCACTGCAAAACAGGTACAATACAATAAGCTAATAATGGCACTGAAAAGCTATTTCTACCCCTGTTTACTTCAATGTAAAAAAGACTAGGTCGCTAGCTTTATCACTTGCTACATTTTCAACCAAAGTTCGAGAAAAATAGTTCAGTCAGGACAACTTACGATAGGTTTAACAACTTATTGCAATACATGGTATGTATGTATTGTAGTATGGCGTCAAGGGTCTGCTGCTCTGATTGCTTCCCTGCATGGGGTACAATACAAATGCTAAGTGAACAACCATTGATAGTGAGCAGATATCTGCAGAGTCCCCTATCGGATACTGTGCAACAGACCCTAAATAGGTGGAAGCTGGAGTGGAGGTGGGCAGCAGCAGGAGCATAGTGTGATGAAGCAGCAAGCAGAGTCATAGTGTGGTGCAGCAGCGAGCGAGCAGTTGTAGGAGCAGTGTGGTGAGTGACTCCGGTTTAGTAGGCCACGTTAAATTATTGAGCGTAGGCGACTGGTTGATTGATGTGACGTGGATAAATGCTCCGTCTGAGTTGCCTGCCTGAACTAGCTCTGCCAAGGCATCGCCTCGTGTCTGCAAAATCTAGCCAAAATTACCTCTTTCTAAAGTTTCAGTCTGGCATTGGATCCCTTCACAAGACCTAAAGGGCTTAATTTAGGGTCCTACACCTCCAAGTACAGTAACAGCTGATACCGGTCAGTCTTCAATTCTTGTTCACCTTGACCTTTGCACTTTTGGTACTATTACAACTAGAGAATAAGCAATTTTGTTTTGAAATGTTAATTCCTTCAAACATAGCCCTGTGTTGTTTTCACTCTATATACATAAATGTACAAATAGTTTGGGCTGTTAAAGAATTGTTAAGTTTTTCCATTTAGCTACATGCTACAGTCTGACTATAAACCTTTGCATGTTGCCTCTGCTTGAGTTAAAAAGGGCTGTGTATTGGCAAGAATCTGGTGATACGTATCACTATACAGGGGCTGCGATTTGATATATTGTGATACTGTGTGCAAGGCAATTATTGGCAAGTGTTTTTTTTAACTAATCTTTGGAAAACTGTTATAGGATGTTGTAAAAAAAAGTTTTCTTGCTTTACATGCATGCCAGCAGAACAGTCCATTTGTATTAATCAAAGTCCCTGTAACATCCAACATCATAGCACAACGTTTTGTGCAATTTGATCTAAGAAATAACATTTGCCCTTATCAGTAAAAAAAAATAAAAATAAAAAATAAATAAATGTAAATCATAACATTTAATAAAAAATTAAATCGATTGTGTTTTTCAGAATCGAAACAGTATCGTTAAACATAATATCATGATACTCAAGTGAATCAATATTTTCGTACACCCCTAGAGTTATATAAACACCAAAGTACCTTAATCCATTTCCTAACATTTGAAAAAGCCACGTAAATTCCTGTTTCAAAGGGATTCAGCTTCATTGGTCTTCTTTTGTCTCTGTTTTCCTATGCTATTTTATCGTTAACTGTTGGTTTAATGTTAAATTACTTGAGCATTGTTAGGAAAGTTCTTTCTCTGGCACACAGGGTTACACTACTCGTTGGGAAAGTTCTATACAAACTAAGGTTTCTTTCTCTGGCATGCAGGGTTACACCACTCACACACTGCGACTTCACTCGTGCTGGGAGATCACCAACCATGGTGTGGTCAACATGGTGCACAGCCTGCCTAATCTAACTGCGCTCAGCCTCTCTGGTTGCTCCAAGATCACTGATGATGGGGTGGAGCTGGTGGCAGAGAACCTACGCAAGCTGCGGAGTCTGGACTTGTCCTGGTGTCCACGCATCACTGACATGGCGCTGGAGTACATCGCCTGCGACTTGCACAAGCTAGAAGAGCTTGTGTTGGACAGGTGAGTGTTTGTTAGTCTATCTAGGTGTACGTGGAGTTTTTGAGTTTGGACGCGTTAGTATTTAAGAGTAAAGGAACTGACAGAACGGGGATAAAAAGTGGCCTTGGACTTTAAGTCAGCATGCTGATCCGGGTCTGTGTTCATTTCTGGGTTAGGGTTAGAAGTAACTTTTTTGTACAAAGTAAGTAAATATTTCATTGCAGTCTTTTTTGTTCCTAATTAAGACTTTCGTGGCGGGTATGAACTATGTACCATATATTAATAGTAGTGGTACTTCTGGCTTTGACCTGGAAATCTTGGGAATTATGTAATTCGTTCCAGGGAAAGAAAATTTGAAACATTTTTAGGAAAATATTCATTCCTATTCTGTGTTTGCCAACAAGAAAAGTAGCCACATGGTCAAGGGTTGAGCAAATTTCAAATCAAAAGCATACACTTGATTTGGGTTGATGGACAATTTTACCAGAGGGTCTATCTCCAACTCTGTTATATCAAGACACTTGTTTTACAACTAGCTACTTTACTAGCTGGCTACTTCAGCCAAGATTCCCAAGTTCACTCATTCTACTTTCGGATAAGGACTGTTCGTTTAACCTTACCTTCCATCCTCAATCTGTTGCGATGGCCTATCACTCGTTCATCGGTATGAATTTAAAAGGTGCAATAATATACATCAATACATCATGATAAAAAACATGATCAGAGACTTAAGATTTTTTGGCTTTCATTAGTCCAGGTCTGTAGTAAAACCTCTTAATCCGTTATGTTGTGTTTCTTGAAATTTTGAGTTGCTGGCTTTTAATAGCCCACTTAGCAGGAACTCTTGATGTAAACCATCTTCACCTTTTCCTGTTGTTGTTTTTAATTCAGCCTTGAAACAGCCCGCTCAGTAGGAAACTTGCATTTTCCATTGCCGGTATGATGTTCTTCTCTTTGGTACCCAAATGGGATTCTTCCATTTCAGTCACTGCTTCTTTCTACAGTCTTACACAGCTTTTATGTTCTGACACAATTCCTTGCCAGCGATCCCTAAATCCTTAAATTGCTGTGTTGGTGTGACTCGTCCATCGCTTCCTACCATGGAAACACTGGCTCTCCAAAGTACACAGATTGCTGTGTGTTAGACCAGACGAAGACGTCTGCTCTTAAGTTTCTTGTTGCAATTTTCAAAGGTTCTCCAAGGTTGGCCGACATCTGCTAGTAGTTTCCATTTACGAGCTTTTGTCAGCTGTCCTGTACTTTCTGTTAGCATATAATCCTTCCTTGCTTGCACTCCCTCCATGAAAAAACGTGACACAAATGTATTATATTTAATTACTCCTTTAGGCATACAAGGGGAGAAGGCAATAGTGAAACATCTTTTATACAATATACTTTGGTGTGACAACCTACAGTGTTTTACCGTAATATTGTTTTACCCTGTGTTGTCCTCTATTGCATTCTTTTTTCCAGGTGTGTGCGGATTACTGATACAGGACTGGGATACCTTTCCACAATGTCCTCCCTAAGGAGTCTATACCTGCGCTGGTGCTGTCAGGTGCAGTACAAAATTAGACACAATGTTGTTCTTTCTTACTCTGTTATATTGTTATGTGACCCTTAGAAAATATATTACACTGATTTGTGTGTGTGTCTGTGTCTTTGTGCAGGTGCAGGACTTTGGGCTGCAGCATTTGTTTGGCATGAGAAGTCTTCGTCTCCTGTCTCTTGCAGGTAATCCTAACACCTTGCTATATCTGACCTATTTGGCCCTGTTATAGTTTTATTTGGCCCTTATAGGAAAACAGTTTATTTTTCAGATATGGTTTACTTGATGGTTTTCTATAGTTATACCTAAGGAGCTAAATAAATACTTTAATTTTGTGTGCATATTATCACAACCATGACCATGTTACCTTTGTATGTAACAGCTAAGCTATTTAGCTATCTTGTGAGCTATTACATCTTGAATCTTTACTTAATGTTACTTAATGTTATCTTTTAGATTTAAAACAATTGTCTAAAGTAAATGTTTTTATTTCAGTAGTACATTTGTTAAATAAGAGGGAAGCATACAATATTGTTACACATTAATAAAACATGTTAGATGTATAAAATAAGTAAATCATTAGATAAGTCTACTTTCTTTATCTATGGTAACTGTCATTAACTCGTTCTCCTAGTTGTCCTCCTTGTTGACTCGATATGCGCATCACTTTCCTGAGTGAAAAGTGCACTGGACCACTAGACCTTCTATGAACCCTTAAAATCGAGTGGACGTTGCGTTCCCCCTTACGTAGAACACATAGACATCAGAGCTAATTTGCATGCGATTTCCCACAGTTGGCTACCACATTACATATTTATTTAGAAAATATTTGGAAAAGTTGGATTTCAATTTAGAAAAGTGACAAAGTTTACAGATTTATAAATGATATCTAAAATTACAAATCAAAACAATTATTTAGTTGTTGCAGTGACCACGAGCATCCTTCACGTTTTCTTTGCTACGGTTAGGGAAAATAATTAAACCAAGCAAACAGTAGGGCTCGCCAAAACCACCTCCTACATAATGCTGCCTATATGGACTTTAAACATTTAGTGAAATGTTTTTCAGTCATTTATAAATCTGAGTAATTAAATTAAATCTGGAAACAAAATCCTAGAGTTAAGTTAAATAACTTAGCGCCCCATGACTGTGTTGAACAAAACAAACATTTATTTTGGGTCAATATAATCTTGTTCTAACACAAAAAAAACATGGGTATTCTTCCTTAACAAATTTACTCATAACTTGATCAGAGCCCAGGTTATGGTTGTCTTGTGAAAGTAAAAAAATAGGTACAGAGCGTTGCAAACATTTTAAATACGGCATTACAAATTAGAGAATACAGTGTTGCGATTGAAGATACATCTGTAGCATGGATACTGTGTTTTTCAAAGCTCCTTGTTTTCCCCAACACCTATTCAGCTCTTTAAACCTGATGTGTTTAATTTTTTTGTGCATTCAAATTCACTCTGTCGTCTTGTTTTTCTCTTAGGCTGCCCCCTATTGACAACCACTGGTCTATCAGGCCTGATTCAGCTGCAGGACCTGGAGGAGCTGGAGCTGACCAACTGCCCGGGTGCCACTGCCGAGCTCTTCAAGTACTACTCCCAGCACATTCCTTGCTGCATGGTCATTGAGTAGCCTCCAAACATCCACACCTCCTGGGAAGCCAGCCTGCCGCACCCTAACCATACCGACCAATCAGCCGCCAGCCCTCACACCACCTCTCCTTTTCCCTGACAATGAACCCACTGGGACAGAAAGATAAAGAGCTTTGGGATGCTCGGCTTCCAGGAACAATGGTTGAAGCAAAGGAAAAGAATGTTGATATGTTGTACCAAAGCGGTAAAACGTTTTCTTGGGGACGGAATTCTGTTTGTCAAAGGCTGTTCATAATAGGATTATGAAAAAGGGAGACTTTTAAGAAGGAACAGAAAGGGATTTTTTAGGATCCTGTAGGGGATAAGAAGCAAAAGGGATTTTAACATGCAGATCAGGATGATATCGAAGACAATAGCAAATACATAAGAAGGACATGGCTATGGCAAGATAATGGAAGTTACACACTCATGTACTGTACAAACACTCTTACATATATGTACATGACAAATTATTCAAATGTAAGCTAAATTGATATTTCCACCATCCTGTGTATCATACTTTTTGGCTTAAGAAGTGAGCTCCACAATATCAATAATTTCAAGAGAGAAATTAAGAAGAAAATAAGAGAATGAGAGGTAAGGAAAGAAAAGACACTAAGAACAGGACTGTCTTATTTTGTGATGTGGTCTGGACCCATTTATACTCATTCTGGGATTCCAACTCTTTTCCATTTTTGTGTCTTATCAAAAGCATAAAAGATTTTTTTTAAAGACAAACAGCTTATGTAAAATATTGTGTTGGAGCTGCACGCTTGTTGTCTTGCATTTTTTCTCCCTCAATCCCTTTTTAAAATATTATTTTTGTAAAATATATTTTTTTTTGTTGGAGCATTCCCTCACTTTTAAATATTTTTGGAAATGGTCCATAGGTTTATTGGAACAAAGTGGGATAATGAGAAACTACAGTTCCCTTCTTTGTGTCGTCTTTCCCCAAATGGAGGAGATGACGTGATGCAGACATTAGAGTATTTATGCTCTCTCCACAGCTGTTCCCGCCGAGTCTTCATTGACACTTTGGGTCCAGGAGAGCGAAAGAGAGAGAGAGCCACTTTGGGCTGTACATACATACAGCTGAGTTCATGTGATGCTTGGCCTTTTTCAGAGGAGCAGCTGTCTTTTTTCCCCAACCATCTATTTTGATGTTGAGTTCATCTTAAGTGGCTTCTGAGCAGATCATAATATTTGTTATATAAATCGTCTTTTTTCAATTCCTACCTATGAGCATTTAATGTCTAATGTGCCATTTGTAGTTTGCCCTATCTCTCCCTTCCCCTCTACCTCTTACAGTAGAAGGTGTTCTTTATTTTTTTGTAATGCTTTAGCATTGCAAAGTGAAGACTTTACTGGAATATAACGTCACACCAAGCATTGCATTCATTAAGTTACAGCTGTACATTACATTGCAATGTAGTCCCGTTGAAACACTTAAACCTATTTAAAATACAAAGTTGGTGTCTGTATGAAGTCAAAATGACTAACAAGGCCAAAAGCTCATGCCAGGAAGTACCTAAAGGCTGCGACCCATGCCATGCCCGGTATCTTTTATTATCTAGCCTTCATCTAGATAAAAATCATAACCCCTTTTTCCTACCAAGACAAAAGCTAACACCAGTCATATCCAATGTATAGCTGCCTCCACCACACACAGACACACATGCACAATGACTCCTGCAAAATAATAGAAATTGTAAGACTTAGTAAAATTTTGTCCCCTGTGTCCAGCTAACTACCTCTCAGCTTCCCCCACCCTTTCCTTCCCAAGTCGTGGTGCAAGTGTCTCCTAATTATTGTCAGTCTTAAAGTAACCTTTTTGCCTAAACTTCATTATTTACTTTGTATGCATCAATGTATTAGAGAAATGAATTGTTGGCCAGGCTAACATCCACAAAATTGTTTGCATTTTATGTGTCTGCAGATTAGTGGTGGGAAGTGTATGAGTCAGTCAGCATTAAAATACACTAAATGTCACCAGAATTCTTAATTGTCACGATAACGCAGAAAACCCTGTAATTTTTTGATAATGTTTCAAATGTTTTTGTCCATGTACTGACTAGATTGTTGCACATTTCTGACTCAGAGAAGCTTGCTCTGTGGGAATTGCAGTTGACTGTTGATGGATGGATTGCTTTGGAAATTGCTCTGAATTTGTTTCATTCACTGTATATATGTATTTATCTTTATTTATTTGACAGCTGTCTCTATTATTCGTCAAGTTTATTTATTGAATTTGAAGGGTTCTTTGTGTGATTTAGCCTGGAAAGACAGGCTTGTTTTGTAAAGCTTTCTTTGAAGTAGACGGTCTCAGAAGGCAGGTATGCGAGTTAAGAATGTTAGCCACTGCGAAACATTTCCTCCTTATATGTTTACTTGTTTGTCCCAATACGGTATAACTACAGCCAATTTGCCAAATGATTTGAATTCTCAAACTAGAACTGTACAGACGCTGAAGTGAAGGAGGCGTTCATGTGACACAAGTTGCTATGCTTTCTATTCCCAGCTCTATATTGAACAGTATTGATGCATGGGTTTGAAATAACCTAATAGAAGTTTAATATCCTGGCTGTAACCTTTTGACCTCTCACCTCTAACCCCTTTGTGTTTCTCTTTGAGGTGTTTTTCATTCCTTTTGCAGACCTCCTAAGTGGCATGTTGCAACGGGCTGTCTCCTCCTGACATAATGTTGCAGGATTTGGGCCCTTTTGGATTCCTGTTCTACTTATTCTGCTTAAACACTGAGCTTGCAGTGGAGCTGGGAAGCCTTCCTTACAGATCCCATAATATTTGCACTGATTACAAGTGGGATTTATGTCTTGGGAATAGTTGATGATTTGTTCTAAATACATACAATAAACCTGGTGGTTGCTCTTGAAATGGAGAGGGTTTCATTACCGTTTTACAATTGAATTGACCTATTTGTTATGCTTCTGCTGTGCCAGTCGAGCTGATTTGTCAACTAGTAACCACAAAGGGTAAAGCTTGGCTTTCTGGCTGAACGCTGGCTTTTCTGAACCACAAAGGGTAAACCTTGGCTTTCTGGCTCAGTGCTGGCTTTTCTGAACCACAAAGGGTAAAGCTTGGCTTTCTGGCTCAGCGCTGGCTTTTCTGGGTGCTAATTGAAAGTGTTCTCATCTCTCAATTTATTGCTTTAAAAAGTTGCCGTGGAAAAAGGGTGTGCGTTTTGCCTGGCTGTGGGGTCGGCTTTTTGAAGTGTGTTAGCATTTATGAATACAGGGTCTTCCACTAAAGATTAAATGGTCTGCCGATTCATTTCATGTTTGTCATACGTTTGGATCATTCTTCAACTCCATCACCTCCTTATGAACTAATGATGTGCTGAAAATAACATGACACCAAGTAGAAACTAAATCAAGAAAAAGTACCACACTATTACTAGGATATAAATTCTAGGCAGAATAGGTATAGGACACTTTAGAAGGTGGCGATGAAGAGTAATTCGATACTCTGCTGAACTCTTTAGAGCAACCCTCTCAGACATTTCAAACTAGACACTGGAACTGTCACACTACTTAACCTTAACAATCAGTGAGTAACTGACAACTATCTGAGAAATGAATGTGCAGACTTGCAGGGAATATCTTGTATGATACTGGAGGTAAATTATTTATGAACGGGTTGAATCAATGTTAGCGTACGTATTAAGCACACCTAAAACAAAGTATGTGTGCTCTACAAAGAAAATACATGCTACATGCTTTTACTGGTTTAAACACAAATAGACGTTACTGAAGAGTTTGGTATTAAATGTGTTTGTGTCTGTGCTTTTTTGTCTGTGTGCGTGTGTGTGTGTGTGTGTGTGTGTGTGTGCGTGTGATGCAACTGCATGATAGAATGTTTAATATGGAATTCAACAAGTGCTGTAAAAATAAATATGACATTCTCCCTCAATGGGACACGGCCAAAGTCAACTACCTTTTAAGTTTCAGATTTGGATATTTCTTTACAGCCTGTATGGCAGCTTGGCAGACTGGCCGTATATCTAATGGTTGTACTTGTATATCTAATACTTACGCTTTTAAATTTTTCTCTCTTTAACACATAATTTGCTTCAGGTTTGATTTTTGTTCGCACATTTTTCTTTCCTTAACGTTATCATGACAGCACCTCCCAAACTCTTAACTGAACAAATAAGATACACAGAGAAATGTGCTGAGGAGTTGGTTGTTGGTTGTCAGTTACCATACTAGTGTCTGAAAGGTTGTTCATAAAATCATGTGCTGCTTTTAAGTGGCAATTCTCTTAAACGTCACAATAATTCCCCATTGTGTTAAAACGTCTTGCTAACTCATATAAACACAAGAAAGATTTTTTTTAAATTCAAGAGAAAGTTATAAAAGGAATAGTTCATTCAAAAGTGCTGTTTTTGTTCGCTCAGTTTTTTTATTTGATTATTAATTTGTCAACGTTTATTTTCTTTCCCAGAACAACTCACTCAAAGGTTTGTGTGTATACTACATACATTAAGAACCAGGATGACGTTTCTGATAATAACTTTGTCCTGAATGCTGTCATTAATGCTTCTATTGCTTAACAGGCAGTAGGTTCTACAGTGTGCACTAGCTGCATCAATCTGGGGCCTCTATGAAGGAGGACATGGCTGCTGTGAAATGCTTATGAGCAACATTTCCACACATCAGGTCTCCACCATACATTATAATGCTACACATCAGGTCTCCACCATACATTATAATGCTACACATCAGGTCTCCACCATACATTATAATGCTACACATCAGGTCTCCACCATACATTATAATGCTACACATCAGGTCTCCACCATACATTATAATGCTACACATCAGGTCTCCACCATACATTATAATGCTACACATCAGGTCTCTACCATACATTTTTTATGCTACACATTAGGTCTGCATTGACTGTATGTGTCCCTAAAAGGTTGAATGAGCAATCCTGGAAGGATCATTTCATCTGTTTGCTACTTTGATCAGTATTCCTTTCTGTACTAAACGACCCTGGCTGACCCCCCCCTCAGTGATCTATGGCTGCAGTGCCTTGTTAGACGAGCATTGTTGTTTATGAGATGGTTAGTCTGAATTGTTTTAGTAAAAGTTGTAAAGAAAGAAAATGGACCCAGAATCCTGTTCTCTCTTACTTTTTTCTGTTTGTCTTTTTCCTAGTTAAACACAAAATAGACAGTGCTTATTACTACCACAAGTACAAATATATTTGTGGATCATTATATTTTTGGTAACTATTACTTTAAGTTAAATAACAAATGTATTATTGGTTTATGCTAAATTCAATCAATATTGTCTGCATCAAAACTAGTTAGTACTATTTAGTCGTATTTGTCTTGCTAATATGCTTCATTTGTTCAACCTAACAGTACAGCACTTTACACATTAATCACCTTTGACCACACATCCACATTTTAAACTACAGAATATTGTTAGTTGCTCAATTTGTAGCAATTGTTTATAAAAACATTTGCCAGTGGTATTCAAATGCTTTAGAAAGTATTGTCACACAGCACCAACGGGGACCAGACAAGTACAGCCATTTTATTGTAAATCAATGTTTACATGTATATTATTATTGAAAAAACAACAAAATAACTAGTCTCATGTGGGAGCTGTTAGTAACAGTGTATACAACACAGAATGGGAGGCAGAAGCACAGAACATTTCTGTAATTGTAGATGTATGTTCAAAGCTTGTGCCAATCTCAGCCACTAATCACACTCATATGTAAAGCAACTACTTGTAGACTGCACATTGAGTAAGAGCAAAGAACAAAATGCGTTTTATACAGTAATACATGAGAAACGGTAATTAATGGCCTAGTCTAGGGTGTACAAGAAATCCTCTCTAGTAGTTTTACTTAGGAGAACCAGTTAGCGCAATCAACAGTGGCCCTGGGAGATAGTCCTAGTGTCCTGTACCAAACACACTTTGGGAGCTGTAAGTGTAGCACAGCACTGCAAAGTAGTAGTTCACTGTTTTTGATGTTTGACCTTACTGTCAATGTGTTCACTCTGCAACTTATTCAGGGTTGAATTAAAATGTCAGTGTAAGTTTGTTGCCAACAGAGACAGTATTATTGTTTTACACACAGACTAATCCCTTGGCTATCCATCCTTGCCCTGTGACCCTCCAAATATTGCCAATTGACACCAGAAACTATTGTGGACCACAGACTCACAGAATAGAATCGTGGTCCTTTCAACTTGCTTCATTGTCTCTAGGGGACACGGTGGTCGCCAGTACAACAAACTAAAACATGAATAGAATGTGTGCTTGCCTCAATACAGTCCATACAAAGTACAAAGGATATTAATGCATACCAGCTGTAACTCCACACAGTTGCAGAAGTTCATATTGAGAACTGGACTATACGGAATTAACTGGTTCATCCTTTCACACAGTAGGCAGGCAGTATGTTATCAAATCAAATAATGGAATGTATTACTTAAATTGAAAAGGAAAAGCTTGTGTATTTAACTAGTATGACATCTAAATTAAACAGAAAATGTAAACAGCAACTACAGTTGAAATTGTGGCTGACTGAACCTTAGTCTACAAGTAGGGTGGATGGAAATTATTACATGTACGTGTTAAGGATGGATTTAAGCCTACACATTTTTTCTACTTACAGGGAAGATTCTGGAACCCTTAGTGACTTTTAAATCTTTAGTGACTTAAATGTCAGACCTCTATAATTACAGATGATCTCTGTAGCAGGAAGAGCACACAGTTTAACCTGCACACTCTAACTGGACCTCAGCCATTACTGCTCCCCTCTGTTCTTCACATACAGGCAGCTCCCATTAACTCGTTACAGAAAATATAGGCTTGTTCTCAAAAAATATATCTATATGAAGTTTAAATGCATTTATAATGTATTTTGTAGACCTTAGTAGAATTTCTCATTGAAATAATATAGGTGTCATCACATCTACCTTGTGAAAATAATTTCTCTATCTTTATCAGATAAATTCATTTGACGGACGTAAAGGAACATAAAGACAGTCGTGGGAGCTATGAGCAGGATGTTGGCTGTTGTGCGCAGCCCTGATCTCGACCTCTCTCAAAGGTGGCTCTCGGAGTCACTCTTGTCTGAGGTGCTATTCTCCAGCCGAAGGGAGGAAAGTGCCAGGCCGTTGACGTTCATGTTACTCTCGTTCAGCCTCAGCACACGGTACGTCTCGTAATGGATGTTGTGAGTCACGTCTTTCAGGTCTTGTAAGTGGGACCTTTGGGAGGAAAACATACAGACCATTTGATCATTTGCATTCAATGACAAGTTAATACAACCTTTTATATGTTCGATTTCTCAAGGGGAATGTCGGAAATGACCATTTCTACATTTGTCATTTACCCACTGCCCCACCCACACACATCACCTCACCTGATCAGCAGATCTCTTAAATTGGTGAACTCGCAATGCGCCACATTTTCCACTGAAAACAGGCAAAAGGGAAGGTCTTACAACAGGGTTTCATAACAACTCAAAAATCAACCCACACGTTAATCATATTGTTTTTGAACTCAGCCACTAATTAGTACATTACAAACCACTTGATACTGACCACTGTCTGTCGTGACTGTGAATCATGTTTTATGGATTTAAAAAAAATACCTGCATGTTGGTAGCAGCAGGGTTGGAGACTGCAACTTTACCTTTACCTAATAAGATTGGATTGTACTTTATTGCTACTAAATATTTCTCTTTGCTACTGAAATCTTTAGCTTGCTAGCACTGGTGCTACCACCTAAAAAAGTAAGCGTACAGGTTAGTATGCTGTCATCACATCATTATTAAGTCGGAGGTCTATCTTGTTTAGTCAAATACTACTAGCCTTGGTAATGTAGCCCTAACAAATAAATTTTTTGAAAACGCCACCACACCGTAGGCAATACTATTATAGAAACTATTACCAACATCAGAACATCCCAGGTACAACATGTGATAAAGCTGTGGAACTAACCATTAAAGCTACGTACCTCTGATCAACGCTAGACAATTCTTTATTCGGACACTGGAGGGCAGCACTCACTAGCACATTAAACAGCAAGGCTTTGATTTCTGCTAAGATTTCAATGAAGCGTGAGAGTATGAGTCTGTGTGTGTCCTTATTATCAGCATCATAACACCTCTCCAACAAACCCTCTTCCTCAGCACCACCGGGACAGATTGCACACAAAGATGTTTTTCATCTTTAGAGCTTCCCAATGGACATTTTAAAGCAGCATAATCTGATGTGACAAAGTGTATTACACTGTGACCCCACATAGCTCAGAGATGTTACTCACCCTCTATGATTCCCCACTTGGTCTTTCTCCCCAGGACTTTGTTTCCGTTGACCTGGTGCTCCTTGTCAGTTCCCACCACGGCAAAGGGAATGCTTTCCTGCACATGAAACATCAGGCCATTGGATAAAAGCGTCTGCTAAATGAATGTAATGTAAAGTATATGTGAGGACCTAGGAAGGTATCTTTAAACATTTTACCATGTTTATTCATGAAAAATTCACCACACATCTAGGTAAATAGTACAGCATGCTGAAATCAACCAATCTGAGTGTTTGCCGTGTACAGTTAAATGCACAGTTATTCATACAATTTCTATATTTGGTGCTTATCTATTATAGATGATAACATTTAAAAATTTAGGAAGCAAAACTTTGAAATTTCCTTTAAAAGTTTTTTACAGCTTTACTTTAAATGGCTGCTGTCTGACTAAAACACTACCACCTTTGGATTCCAGCAGCTAGCTGTACTTGACGTCTGTGGACATACCCTGATCCGGTCATTGACTATCCTGTCATCACTGTCCTCATCGTTGTCCCTCTGAGGATACACCCTGATCCCATTGGCCTGGAGGTCGTGCCGTATCTGTCAGGGTCAAATACACGTCATTTCCACCTAAGATGGTTTACACAACTGACAGCGTTTTGAGTAGTTTATGATGATGTTACACCACTGCCATATTCAACTGAACGGACCTGTTTAATCAACACAAGTAGAAGCAGGAACTACATCTTAACAAAGTGCCTGACCCTTGCTAACTTAAGTGCAGTACTAACAGTACTAAAGCCAACATGTGAAGCGCAGAACAAAGGTAGTAATCATATTCCATGGCAACACAAACGTGTGGTTTTCAATCAGTAAAGGAGTGAGAGTGATACGGTAAATGAGTTAAAGATGGATAGAGACAAAAGTGAAGGGAGTGAGAGTGATACGGTAAACGAGACAGAAGGGGGACATAGTGAGAGGAAGATATGGAGAGAGCTGAGCTAGGAGCTATAATCGTTAACTAAAACTAACAAAAATTAGATGTGAAAAAACATTTTTATAAACTGAAAAAAAAAAATAAACAAAAAGGTTTTACAAAAAAACGATACCTGACAGAAACTGTAGTTTGTGTTTACAAAACTAACTAAAATAAATACAATTACAAACACAAACAGAGAAAATTTCTTTAGTTTTTGTCTTTCTTTCATACAAATGCCTATTATTTTGGGTGGATATCTTAATATTTGAGCTGTGCCAGTTACATGCCAGTAGGCACAGTCGCACAAGAAATTGTCAGAGTCCCATTTGGGATTACTTTGAAGATGGATGTCTCACTGGCTTAACTACAGGAGGTGCAGCCAGTGCGATTGCATGTTTTTGTTTCATACTTGTCTGCGTTTTCCATAGTGGATCATGAGGCACATACCGAGCCTACTCGCAGAAGAAAAGCAGAACGTTTGAATCATTGTATTTAATAATGCATACCTTAACCATGTCATTACTCAGCTTTACCTTTAAGAGTTTAAGGGATACTGCTGATATTTTCTATGTGATTTGGCCAAGCACTCGTGTCAGCAAAAGACACACTATATGAGAGGGAACACACATTCTTAATTTGCGCCAGGGCCAGATGTAGTGTAGTTACGCTGTAGTGTGTGTGTGGCATATCTACATTTTAGGTAGGCCTACTGTTGATGTTGTTCTGTCCAGTTGTCAGTTTTTCTGGTTAATGACAAAAACACACTGACTGACACACTTTTACAGACGTCTTTTGTGAATAGTTGTTAATCTGTCCTAAGTGGATACATCTTTTAAAATGAAATGCTTTGTTGAGTTTTTTTTACATTAACTTTTTCCTCCGTCCTTTATTCATCAAACTAAATAAAGACAAACTAACACTGAGACTAATAAAAACTCAACTCTGACGTTTATGTTTGAGTATCTTAGTTTTGAATATTTCTTAGTGCGTGTGTTCCTCTTACCCTCTGTTTGAACTCCAGCCTCTCGTCGATAGTGAGTGTGTCCGCCTTGGCAATGACCGGCACAATGCTCACAATGCTCCCCAGACGCTTCATGAACTCCACGTCAATAGGACGTAACCTGGACACACACACACACACACACACACACACACACACACACACACACACACACACACACACACAGGGAATTTTCAGCATTCCTTTTTAAGCCAGATATTAATGGAGTCAGTCTGACATTAAAGTGTTCGCGCCAACAAGGGGTCAGTTGCCACTCAAACTTATAGTACCGTTTCACTTATGTCAAGTTAAAATGTCAAAGCACTAGCTAAGATTACATTCCAAGGCATCACATTCCAGTACAGTGTGCATATCCAGGCATTCAGGGAGGGAGGGTGGGATGAAGACATTGGAAAGAAGTTCAATATGTTGTCAAGTTCAGTTTTTTGATACCAGGTTATTTCTTAGCACTGGAAACAAACCGCCTTGAACTTGCTCTACTGTATTGCATTTCATTTTAGTTTAGTGTACTGTACAAAAAAAATGCATTAATTGTTAAGTAAGAAATTGCAAAGTTAACAAACTTTACTCTTTATCAGGCCACGACAGTTGACAATAAAAACTATGTAGAGAATTCCAGCTACATGCGTTAGCTAATACAATGTATATTTTTTACGTAGCGACAGAAGTAGCATGTTACAAAGACAAAGAACTCTAATGTACTGGGTGGAATTGTACTGTTCAGACAGAAATGCTTTAAAAGTAGGATCTTTTGACTTCAGTGTCAAAGTGGTGTTACCCTTCAATTCAGGTGAACAATTATTCCAGTAAGTCATTAAAGTGTCCCCTTTCCTAATTATTAGATTGAATGCTGGCTGACCTTATTGACCTCTGCACTTAACGGAGTGCTCGTCATCACAGCCTGCTGCCCAAACCTTTTCCCTGGATGTCAGTCAGATGGTGGCCTACTCACCAATGGCCCGTGGCAGGCAGGAAGTAGACTCACCAATGGCCCGTGGCAGGCAGGAAGTAGACGCAGCAATGGACGCGGGTGTCTGGGATCCGCCTCTTTCTGTTCACCCGCAGCTCCTCTTTGAGGTAGTTCTCGTACTGCTCGTTGACATACTTTACGATCGGCTCCCAACTGCAAGCAACCAGACCAGTCACCGGGTTATCTTTCTTTCCTGGGGTTTTACGCAGGGTTTTCTGAGACAAACGTCTGAATCTAACTGTCCACTGGAGGAGACTGAAGACGCAATTGAAAGAGGTAAAATAAATACTGCATCTATACTATGTGACCCTCTCTCTCTCTCAGCGTGCCCTGACATCACAATATCCTTTTTGCAGAGTATTACTCGACTGGAGGATCAATAGATCTTCTAAAGAGCTATACTATAAAAGCTACAAAAGAAATGATCTTCAACCTCCCTTTAACATTGTGTTCACCTTGACAGTGCTAACACAAGCAGACATACTGTATTCTCCAGCTGGTCCACCCATAGCCCAAAGAACTCCTATGTTGGAGTATCAAAGAACTCCTAGCTGCTTCCTTACTCCATGTGCTCACCATTGCTCATTGTTGATCTGGTCCCCAAAGCCTGGAGTGTCCACCACTGTCAGCTTCATCTTCACCCCTTTTTCTTCAATCACTACGGAGAGAAAGAGGGAAACGAGACACCCTTTCATTGATCATCATTACTTCACATGAAAGTTCCACCTAAGCAAATGAGAAAATGCTGCCGGTCCAGTCCATTACCACCAGTACCAGTATTCACAAAGCGTATTATCCTACCACTAAGAGTACTCCTAAATAGCACAGCTAAAAGTTTCCTCTTAAAACCTATTCACAGCTGCTGAGACCAACTTGTACTAAGCAATTGGGAGAACTCAAAGAGAAAGGGCGGGGTTGACCTCGTTGCCATGGAGGATGTCATGTTTCATGAACGAGCGTACTTACTATGCCAACAGTGATTAGCTGATGGGGGATGGGTCTCTGTTTGGGATTCTATTATAGAAATACTGTTGAAGGATTCATGTAGGCTGTCACCGATTAAACATGAAACCAAGAATAATTCACTGAGTAGTCCAGCTATTGCCATGAAGTTAGTTTTGTTTTTTGTAGTTGTTGGACAACTATAGAAAACCGTCTGAATAATTGGCAGATTGTTTGGTGTAATATTCTACTGACAGATGACTGAGATATACCAAGTTCATCTAGCTGTATTTTCCCTGTGACCAAGTAGCGTAGATACCATAGACCTTTATCTCCGGTGTAATTGGGTTGTTTCTCTTTGTTGGTGAAGTGACTGCATCCCTGACTAGCTCTACTATAATCATAACACCCTTGCGATTAAGACGATACCTTTTTAAAAGCTCTGTATTATCCAGAAATCTGTCATCAAAATGTTGCAATTACAGGCCCAGGTGTTTAACAATCCCTTAGCAGTCTCCTTCCATGCAGCCTGTGGGCCAAAAGCAGCAACACAGCTCTTATCATCCTGCAAAGAAAGGTACAGTAGCACTGCTGTACAACACTAAATAAGTATAAATATGTGTCTTTGACTGACTGTGTGTGTTTTCTGGGTGGTTACTGTGTCTGTATGACCTGCCCTGAAATACAGTTGACAAGCCACCTCAGTCGAAGCCTGTGACTGGAGCCCCATTCATTAAACAGAGGAAATGATCTGTAGCCAGGTCTCACCTGCAGCTGACACTGTGGCTGCTGATATACTGTGTTTACTCTATCTGAGTGAGAGAGAAGTGATAGCTCGATGTGTTTCAAGAAAGACAAATAAATATGAATGTTTTAATGAGCCTGTTCATTTCATAACATGGATAGTGGCATAGTTAGCAATAGAAAATGAAATTCTTAGGTTGTGTTCAAATATTCTGTTTTGGTTAGGAACCTTCCCAACTGAGAGAAACGTCCCGCAAGGAACCAAAGGGCAGCCGTGATAAGAGCTGGTCGAATTCTCTGAATGCTAAGGAAAGGTGCCTCAATGTTTCCTTTCTTAGGGAGTTTAGAATAGGAGACACTGGAGTATCCTTACCAAAGGAAAGGAGATAATGCCATCGCACAATTCCTTACGGCAGTAACATTTAAAGCAATGCACCATTCGGCTGTTTGCGAAAACAAACTATCAACATGATCTACAAGGGCGAACAATCACAGGTAACGAGGAACAGGTGAAACTAATCAGGGCGGGGCGGATAATCACAGGTAACGAGGAACAGGTGAAACTAATCAGGGCGAGCCGGACAATTACAGGTAACAAGGAACAGGTGAAACTAATCAGGGCGAGGCAGACAATCACAGGTAACAAGGAACAGGTGAAACTAATCAGGGCGGGGCAGACAATCACAGGTAACAAGGAACAGGTGAAACTAATCAGGGCGGGGCAGACAATCACAGGTAACATGGAACAGGTGAAACTAATCAGGGCGGGGCAGACAATCACAGGTAACATGGAACAGGTGAAACTAATCAGGGCGAGGCAGACAATCACAGGTAACATGGAACAGGTGAAACTAATCAGGGCGGGGCAGACAATCACAGGTAACATGGAACAGGTGAAACTAATCCGGGCGGGGCAGACAATCACAGGTAACATGGAACAGGTGAAACTAATCAGGGCGGGGCAGACAATCACAGGTAACATGGAACAGGTGAAACTAATCAGGGCGGGGCAGACAATCACAGGTAACATGGAACAGGTGAAACTAATCAGGGCGAGGCAGACAATCACAGATGTGGAACAAGACGTGGACCAGTCTCTGAACCGCAGCGGAGCATCACAGGCACCTTGCAAAGGTTCTACAGTTGGTAAGCTGGACAGGTTTAGTTTGAGTAGAGGAAATCAGGAAGTAACGCTGATGACCTTTACTGTGCTCACATGAACTTAAAGAAGAACTATTCCACTACCACAAGGATCTGAGAGTACAGACGTTTTAATACCAGTGTCGAAAGAATTGATCGAAAAAACAGTTCATTAAATGTTCTTCTCAGACAAAAATGTGTCCTATTACAAATGAATGTGTCTGGAGGGTTGGGGTTAATATGGCACTACTCCTCTCAGTGAACCATTACAACAACACAAAGACAACCCCTGTGAGAGGTCGCTTTACTTTTCCAAAGACACTTAAACAAACAAAATAGACAAAACCTACATTCAGTGGCCCCATGGTATAATGTGTGGCTAGTGCGATGCACACTCTTGCACACTCACACACACTCACAAAATCAACGATGCACTTCATGGTTTCAGTGACATTTCCAGGTAAACAGGGAACAAGCTGTGTGAGTTCACACACATAATAATAAGATGGCACTCACATGGCTGCAACTCAGCTCAACTGATTTGATGAACTCAGTCAAATCACTAAACTTCACTAAATACAGCTCTGTAACACAGAATTACCATTAAATATGGATGCAAAGTTTTTGCCCAGTTTTCAGTTTAGTCTGTTTTAACCATCCAATAATACATACTATCTTGAAAGGGAACAGGACTTTACAGTTTGTGTGGCTCAGAATACTGTAGCACTAGTAGTAAGAGATAGGAATCCTATTCACATTGGATTGGTTTCAAAATGGCAAAAGGCTTCAACATCTCTTGAGGGCTATTAGACTATGAGCACCCCCGTACTAACAAACTTCTCAAAGGCTAGAGTCACACCCCAGGCCTCATGCTCAATTCGGATTTATGCTCAGATCCGATATTTTTGGCTGTTCACATTATTCGTTTTAAATGTGGCCAATATCAGATTCCAGTGTGAACTGGTCACGGTCCTGAAATTACCCCCATGTGCAAAATAACAATAACAAAGACATTACACGCAGAACACTAGATCTAGAGAGACGTAAAAGTTGCATGGATTCCGAATTGACCGTTCAGACTGAGGTGGCATTGCAAAAAAATTAGACCTGTATCCGATTTAGTACCACTTACGAAAGTGCCCCAAATCCGAATTGAAAAGATTGGATTCCATGTGATTTGTGCTGTTCAAACAGACCTGAGTAACATATGAGCAAAAAACTTGGATCTGGGACACTTTTGCCCGCGGTGTGACCGTAGCCAAAATGATTCAGCTGTCCCTCACTGCACTTGCCTTGATCCTCCTCAAACATTCATTACAACATAACAGTACTACAGGCCAATATCGATTATCCATAGAGGAAACTCCCTACATAGATACAAGTTTGATCCGAGTACACTTGTTTCCATAAGTACTGGAAATGTTACTTTTACTCTCCCAATTGTCTGTTCTCACATCATAGAAAACTGTTCAACGGCCTTAATTCAAGAGAGTTTATAGCTGCGCCATTAGAATGTAAATTCTGGTAACATACTTCATATGGAAGGTACTTCGTGCTCGAAGTAATTGAGGTTTTATGGATAGCATGTTACTTAACGGCTAAAGTAAATAGTATTTGTTTGAAACCATTAAGTAAAAGTTGCTGTTACAAAGTAATGTGTCCAGATTGAATGAAGGTTTTAGTTGTTTTGTGTGTGTGTGTGTGTGTGTGTGTGTGTGTGTGTGTGTGTGTTGTAAACTCACCATGACTGACTGACTGTAGTCTGACGGTTTTGGAGATTTTCTCCTCATAGTTGGGGGTGCAGGACTTGCGGCTAACCTTGGACTTAAAGAGTGTGTTGACCAGAGTGGATTTCCCCAAACCACTTTGACCTGCAGAATAAGAGAACACACTGGGCTTAATGGAGGGTCTCTGTCTACACAGTGCACATGCCAAACTCAGTCTGCCTACAAACAATACAGGCTTACAACAAAAAACAGAACTCTTGTTTCAAATAGGTTGTTAAGACTACAACAGCATAAAGGGATATGGGTTACTGGTATGCTGGTTCAAAAATGATTACAATTCCACTGTTGTCACTGCAAGTACTAACGGCTAACCAAAACCCTCTTAATTGGGACTCCAGAAACATATAGTAGATCAAATAAAATAAAATCAATTGTATTTGTATAGCACATTTAATACACAGAGGCAAGTCAATGTGCTTTAAACAAGGCAAGCAGAAACATACAAGAATGAGAACAGAAGACCATTAAAAGAAACTTAAAATTAAGAAGAAAATAAAATTACTAAGAATGAACAGTTTAACCAACTTTTTGTGGCACTACCACGACGGGGGTTAATTACTTCTCCCAGTATACATCTTGCATACTGCGCTTCGTTAAGCTTCTACCTAACGACCTTTTTGTGTAGTAGAGTATGTATAGTAGATATAGTATATATAGTAGGCTATATATAGTAGATATAGTATCATAGTATATATAGTAGGGTATATATAGTAGAGTATATATAGTAGGGTATATATAGATGATATAGTATATATATATTAAGGTATATATAGTAGATATAGTATATATAGTAAATATAGTGTATTTATAGTAGGGTATATATGGTAGATATAGTATATATAGTAAGGTGTATATATAGTAGATATATATATATAGTAGAGTATATACAGTAGATATAGTATATATAGTAAATATAGTGTATTTATAGTAGGGTATATATGGTAGATATAGTATATATAGTAAGGTGTATATATAGTAGATATAGTATATATAGTAGAGTATATACAGTAGATATAGTATATACAGTAAATATAGTGTATATATAGTAGGGTATATATGGTAGATATAGTATATATAGTAGTGTATATAGTAGATATAGCATATATAGTAGAGTGTATATAGTAGGGTATATATAGTAGGGTATATATGGTAGATATAGTAGGGTATATATAGTAGATATAGTATATATAGTAGGGTATATATAGTATATATAGTAGAGTGTATATAGTAGGGTATATATAGTAGGGTATATATAGTAGATATAGTATATATAGTAGGGTATATATAGTATATATAGTATATATGGTAGGGTATATATGGTAGATATAGTAGGGTATATATAGTAGGGTATATATTGTAGATATAGTAGGGCCTATATATCTAGAAAGATAGAGCAGATATAGTATAATTAGTATATGTGGTAGATAATAATAATAATTCATTTTATTTAAATAGCGCTTTTCTGACACCCAAAGTCGTTTCACAGCATCAACATAAATAACATGACAAAAATAAACATTTAGACAGAAATAGTATAACAGACAGACAGCAACAACAGTTCTAACTATAAGTAAGCAAATGGATAGTATTAGTAAAAGAAAGGGACCAGGTTCTAAACAGAGTTAACTCGGGTATGCTAGGGTGAAAAGATAGGTTTTAAGGTTGGTTTGAAAGATTGATAGCGAGTTGGAATTCCGAATTAGAGGAGGGAGAGAGTTCCATAATTTAGGTGCTGCCCTAGAAAATGCACGCTCCCCAAAATGCTTCAGTTTTGCTTGTCCAGTTGCCTATCTGCAGAGGAACGTAGTGTCGGGGTTGGATGGTAAGGTTGGAGCAGTTCAGTGAGGTAGGGAGGGCCCAACCTAAATTAAAATGACTGAACACCTGAACATAGCCATAGGCAAAAAATGATATCGCTATTACACATGTTTAAAAACTCAAATAGACACTTTACATGGCACAATAACGTCTGCCGTTTCTGCACTTCTTAGTTGAGTTGGTCAAGGATAACACTGGTAGCTGCACTGCAAAAAACAGAGTAATGTGAATGTACCTAGTCAGCTTTTACTTTTACGGAAATTAACTCTTGCTAGCATGGAAAGGGATGAAATTCAGTAACCTAACAGTTAAAATAAAAACCTGTGCATAGTTATGATAGTTTGAGATAACCACAGTGTTTAGGGAACCTATGATTTTGTGGGTAATGTTTGCCTTGGGAGGACAGTGTAGAGCTCTGCCACTTTTGCTATACCAGTACTGTTTTTTAGGTGGCTAAATAGATTTTTTGTTTTACTTTGTGGTGTGCTAACTGCTTAACTACTTGACCTTGCCTAACGAACGCAGGTTACAGAGTTTTCGAAAGTAGCAGACTAGCAGGCAGCTAGCACAATGGAATTTGCCTCTGAGAATGAGGATCAACTCGTTAGCATGCTAAACAGGAACACCAGTGATTGGCCGTAGCGCTCGCCTGGAGTTGAAACGTAAAGTTGATTTCGCTTTGAGCTCGCTTTGATGCAGTGGAGTAAGAGTGGGTGTTTTTAATTTAGCTGGTTTATATCGAACTCATTTTACAAGATCAATTGATGGTAGCAATATTGATATCGCGATAAATATAGACTACAGTTTATCGTGCAGAACAAACTCAGGCTCAGAGCTCCTTCACGTGATACTACTCACAGTACACACAGGTCAATAATGCAACACTGGTGAAAAGAAAAGCATCACTTAGGCTTCATACACAACCAAAGAACACAGGAGAACATCCATGTCCCAATGAGTATCTGCCAGCAGACATCATCAGGTCTCTGTCCTCTGCTGGACGAAGCTTCTTTCAAACTCTGACAATACTAAAAGCAAATCCCTCCACACCAAAGTCCCACAATATCTTTCTGACCTCCTACATCCCCTCCCAGAATAACAAGTCTGCTGACATGGGACTGCTCTCCAGCCCCCATACCAGGCTGTGGATGTCTGGGGGCCGAGCATGCAATGTGGCGGCCCCTACCTTCTGGAACTCTCTCCCCTTGGAGATTGGGAAGGCAGAGTCCCTAGGAACTATTAAAAGACTCTTAAAAACATGTATGTTCTGTCAGGCCCACGAGTGCACTGTCTAACTGACTTAGAATGCTCTTACCTTCTTATTGTCACCTCTTTTAATGGCTGTTTGTATTTGTCAATGCTTTTTTGAATTCGTAAAGTGCCCTTAGGTTTATAGGAAGGCGCTCTTAAATTAAAGTTATTATTATTTCAAAATGGGAGATCCCGCAATAACATTAGGGAAGATGCAACCATGTCTTTGTTAGTGTGTGTGTGTGTGTGTTTATGGCAGTAAAGAGCTACTTTCCGTTCAGAATCATCGCCTACTTGTCTTCCTTCCTACACAAACACAACAGCTCTCACAAACCTTTTCAGAATATATTCATACCTACACAAACCTATTCAGAATATATTCATACCTACACAAACCTATTCAGAATATATTCATACCTACACAAACCTATTCAGAATATATTCATACCTACACAAACATAATCTGAAATACCTACACAAACACAACGGCTGTGACAAACCTATGCAGACTATAGAAGCAATACAACTCTGTAGGGGAGAGGGACACAGAGTAAGAGTCAAAGAGAGAAAGAGAGAGAAAGACAGGGTCCCACTGACACTAAAACACAAACATGAATTAAATACTGTCATGTTTCTGACAACATTCAAATCTGAGCCAGCGGCTGTGACATGCAAAGAACATAAGCACTATGTGATGCTCTGAGATTGGTAAAGGGAGAATGAGGTGGCTGGTTTAAATCAAGCAGAACGAGAAGGAGGCCCAGAGGAAAGATGGCTCCCCTGAACGAACAGTCTCAGCAGGCAGACTCACATGCAAATAGGCCTTTCTGAAATTGAGTAAGATTGTGTGTGTGTGTGCGTGTGTGTGTATGGGTGTGTGTGTGTGTGTGTGTGCGCGCGTGTGTGTGTGTGTGTATGGGTGTGTGTGTGTGTGTGTGTGTGTGTGCGTGTGTTGCGGAGAAAACTGCCTTTTAACCTTAATTCCCTTTTATATCGCAAATCCATCGATCATGGAACACAGTCACAAGACTCCATTACCCTTGAAACCCCAGAGGTTAACAACAAAATTACTTCTACTTCTTTTGCTCATGATAAGTGGAACAAGGTACATCAGGAATTGAAAGTGGAGCAGGTGGTTTCACATGAACAATTTCAAGTTTTATTGGGGGATGTGGGAGTGAAGAGTTATTATTTTGGTTGAATCTTAAAAACTGCAATGTGTTGTAAACATTATTCTTTATTTTAAATTGTATTTTCCTATATATTTTTAATGTATACATATACAGTCTATAAACACTGCACTAAAGAGAATTACTAGACTCAACGCACAAGTGCAAACAAACCCACCTATTTAAATACCCCACTACTGAACCTCAACAGAGTGGTAGTGTAACGGGACGCTTTGCTGGAAATTAACCTTGTGGGTCTGGAGATGGACAACTACCCCACTCAAATCCCATGTATGGTGTGTGTGTGTGTGTGTGTGCTTGTTGGTTTGGGTGTTTTGCATTCGTTTTTGTCTGTATTAGTTTTTACTAATATAAAAATATACGAACCTTTGTGTGTGTGTGTGTTTGCTGACTGCAGGAGCAAGAGGGGTCTTTAAAATACATAGTGTGCATGCAGTATGGGTTTGTATGTCTGTATATCTAGCCAGCTAACTCACCCACGACCATGACGTTAAACTCAAAGCCCGCCTTCATGGTCTTGCTCCTCATCTGGTCCAGCACAGCCTCTATGCCCACGTAGCCAAAGGGGATGGGTAGGGACTCTGGGCACTCGATCCTGGGCGCTGCCGCCTCCTTCACAACCTCCTTTCCTCTCTCCTCTCTGCCCACGTAGCCAAAGGGGACCGGTAGGGACTCGATCCTGGGCGCTGCCGCCTCCTTCACGTCCTCCATCCCTCTCTCCTCTCTCATCACTTCCTTCTGTTTCTCTATACAGATGTCAGCGGTTGACTCAACATGCTCTTTATCTACGCTCTCTTTCTCCTCTTGTGCTGGCGTTCCCCCTATCTCCTCTGTCACTCTCTTCTCCATGGCTGTGTCCTGTTCCAGCCCTGGGACTGTGTCTGGAAGAGAGAAGGGAGAGGGGGGTGTTCACCAGACATATAGACACACAAAACTCTATGTTTGACCATTAAGTGAGTGTGAGGCCTAAATTCTGTCTTACCCATAGTCTCTCACACACAGCATCACTACATACGGCCCACACGGATACGCTGTACACACCAACACACACACACACACACACACACACACACACACACACACACACACACACACACACACACACACACACACACACACACACACACACACACACACACACACACACACACACACACACACACACACACACACACACACACGCACACACACACACAGCACCTGTGTCTGTGATCTTTCACATACACTGGTATTTAAGATATCAGGCTATCTAAAGAGTCTGTTATGTGGAAGAAGGGGCAGAGGAAACTCACTTCAGTTCCTGTTACAAGCCAAAATTACCATACTCAACGACAACACACATGCACACACAAACACACAAAGGCAAACCCACATCCAAACACACACACACACACACACATCCAGACACAGATAATTGGATGAAGTGAGAAGTTTCTCTATTACTATTTGAGAAAGAGATAAATAAAAACAGATTTCTAAAAGGGTTGAGGCATAAGAAAGACTTTTCCAGGTTAACTTTGATCTACAGGAATAGGGGTTGCCTCACATAAACTTACACAAACGAAAAATGCACACAGACAACACTACAACACTACATAAACGTATATAATCCTAAAGATGGAGGCCGAATTGCTCGCCGCTGTGTAATCATGTAGGTTGTCAAGAGCATTGAAAGCAACTTAAAGATCCTTCCTTTAAAAAAAAAAAAATTAAGAATGTATTTGACACACCCACCGCACCACAAAGAGAGTATGTCATGTGTGAAAAGTTTCCATGTCAGGACAAACAATAAGAGAAGAAGATCCCATTAGAGACAGAATGTGCTTTACAGGACAGCAAACCCACGGGCTTACAGGCTCATCCTGGCAAACTCTAGTGGTGCCACACTATGACAAACCCACGGGCTTACAGGCTCATCCTGGCAAACTCTAGTGGTGCCACACTATGACAAACCCACGGGCTTACAGGCTCATCCTGGCAAACTCTAGTGGTGCCACACTATGACAAACCCACGGGCTTACAGGCTCATCCTGGCAAACTCTAGTGGTGCCACACTATGACAAACCCACGGGCTTACAGGCTCATCCTGGCAAACTCTAGTGGTGCCACACTATGACAAACCCACGGGCTTACAGGCTCATCCTGGCAAACTCTAGTGGTGCCACACTATGACAAAGCAGGGCAGAGCCAGTTGGCTATTGCTAGTACCAATTATTAACCAGCTATAAATATCCGTCCCCACAGGCATAAGAACACAACTAATCCTACTACTAGTTCCCTAAAGGTAGCTGCCACTTCCCGCTGACTCAATCCGTGACTTTTCTCAGCGACCACCGAGTGTTGCATCATGTAGAATAGTTCAAGGCACGTCAACACGTAGCGAAGGTAAGTAACCCACGTGAGAGGTCAAAAGGAGGATGGTATTTGATATTGCCATATTTAAAAAACAACCAAAGCTACATGTACCTTCTAAAATAATATGGCAGCTTTGCTTTTGACAGACGATAATGAGTACAAACTGAAAACGATCTGTCTGCAAAGCCCTTCTCAAACGGCCATCAGGGCGCTGTGTTCCAGAGCGTCTGCCATGCAATTATTGGGGCCAAATGAAACTGATTTGCCGATCTTGGGAGATGGCAAACCATTTGCACTTTGTGTTCAGGCCTTAAAGCTAGGATACAAAGCAGAGACAGACATAGAGAAAGAAATTCCTCCAGTAAATTGTTACATAATAACTTGAAAGATTACGGTATAAAAAGCAGATTCTAAATACTCAGCTAATCAATCTACTCACGAATTAATCGTTCAGGGAATAGCTCCCATCAAGGTCACTGAAGGTACAGCTACTCTCTGACCCTAACCCTAACCCTAACCCATCAGGTAACTGAAGGAACAGCTACTCTCTAACCCTAACCCATCAAGGTAACTGAACGAACAGCTACTCTCTGACCCTAACCCTAACCCATCAGGTAACTGAAGGTACAGCTACTCTCTGACCCTAACCCTAACCCATCAGGTAACTGAAGGAACAGCTACTCTCTGACCCTAACCCTAACCCATCAGGTAACTGAAGGAACAGCTACTCTCTGACCCTAACCCTAACCCTAACCCATCAGGTAACTGAAGGTACAGCTACTCTCTGACCCTAACCCTAACCCATCAAGGTAACTGAAGGAACAGCTACTCTCTGACCCTAACCCTAACCCTAACCCATCAGGTAACTGAAGGAACAGCTACTCTCTGACCCTAACCCTAACCCTAACCCATCAGGTAACTGAAGGAACAGCTACTCTCTGACCCTAACCCTAACCCTAACCCATCAGGTAACTGAAGGAACAGCTACTCTCTGACCCTAACCCTAACCCTAACCCATCAGGTAACTGAAGGAACAGCTACTCTCTGACACTAACCCTAACCCATCAGGTAACTGAAGGAACAGCTACTCTCTGACACTAACCCTAACCCTAACCCATCAGGTAACTGAAGGAACAGCTACTCTCTGACCCTAACCCTAACCCATCAGGTAACTGAAGGTGCAGTTACTTGCTGGAGAGAACAGGGTTAGGTGTTTAACCAGGTAACTGGGAAGTGAAGGTTCGAAACTTATCTTAGCACCAAACCCATAGTAAACGTTACCATTTTTCCATTCAACATGTAGTACTTAAAATCCAACTTTATCTTTCTACAACTCAGGTATACTGCCATCTTTGACCCCGAAGAACATTTTAAACACAAACCTTCCTTCTTCTGCAATGATTTTCACGTTTCCACTGACAAAAAGAAGCAAACGTTCCGTCCTGTTTTCCACTCCTAACCTCCTGTTGAGGTTCCTACTGACCCGCTACTTAAAGGTGGAGCTAGAAACACATAATATACATTTTAGACTCAATGCAAGCACACGCAACTGCGACGCAGCTTAAGAGTATAAGCACCTCAAGACGAAGGCAAATTCTTTGTATGTGACAGTTACGTGGCATTGAACCCGGTTATCTGTTGGCAGTGGAAACACAAAACAGATCTAGGGTTAGGTACAGCTTGGCACGGGTTGGGTACTGGTTTCAAGGGACTTATACTGAAAGTGTTTGGAGGAAATTAGCTAAGTGAAGCAATGTTTCAGGTAGTTTTAGTCCAATATGTTCGCAATAATTGGTTTAAAATGTCCAACCCGCTGCAACAAAATGTAGAAGACTGTTGACTAACTTTTGATGTTTCGGTTTTCATCAGCTAAGAAATATCTCAAAAGTAAGCCATCACTATTCTTTTGATGATAGCCTTCACCTGCTCTAGGCTACACAATTAGAATATTTTTGGCTGAAAGACACTTTTTTGGTTTTGCCTGGTACAACATGTGGCTGTAACGCTCATAACATTACACAAAAATAGAGAACACAGAACTATCAGATCCGGAAGTTCAAACGGAAGTGAGAGAGATGGATACACTTGTTATTGTTATCGCCCCCTGGTGGACTTAGAGTGAGCATGATAGATGGGACGAGCAACACGCCAGAGCACCAAGACAGAAAGGGCTGCACAACCCCAACGCTACCCTAACAAAGGGCAAAGGTCACACTACTTGGACACAGGTCAAAGGGCGTGCGTAGGGTGTGTTTGGGCTTCATGATACACAGAGCGACCTTAGGTCTTCCAGTAAAGCACAGCTCTAAGTTAATGGTCCGAAAACAAAACTAAAAATGATAGGTCATTTGTAAATAGGGCCCCTAAACTCTGGAACAATCTATCAGCCAGCTTAAGGGTGGCTGACAATCATTTATCTTTTGTCTTAGTTTTGTATTTTATTTTACAATATTTTATTCTGTTTTCCCCTTTTGTTGTAGTACATTTACAGATCTATTTAATTTGCTTAAGCAGAATGTCTCATTGAAGTTCAAATAAACCTTTATTTTGAAGGTGTATTTGTGGGACAGGTGATATTAGGGCATGTTTTGATCCTGTTCAGTGTCAGACTGGTAATCTCCAGAACTGACCATGTTCCTCCTCAATTTATGTAGGGGATGCAGGGGTCACAATGTCAGAGATCTGTGGAGGCTTTACTTACTCTGTCTACTTTCTGTGTGATGGTCAGGATATAAAAATACATACTGTAACAGGCAGATGTAATCTAAATGGAAATATCCATAGCAAACAAAAAACAATGAATTGTAATAACATTTGCTGTAATCGCAAGTCTACCAAAATGATGAATGATCTATAGCATCTATGTACTTTGAAGTACTATAGGTTGTAATTTATGTACTTTCGCATACTATAGGTTGTAGTTGATGTCATTTGGAGTACTATAGGTAGTAATGTATGTACTTTGGAGTATTATAGGTTGTAATATATGTACTTTGGAGTACTATAGGTTGTAATGTATGTACTTTAGAGTACTATAGGTTGTAATGTATGTACTTTAGAGTACTATAGGTTGTAATGTATGTACTTCGGAGTACTATAGGTTGTAATTTATGTACTTTGGAGTACTATAGGTTGTAATGTATGTACTTTAGAGTACTATAGGTTGTAATGTATGTACTTCGGAGTACTATAGGTTGTAATTTGAAGCTACACCTCTCCTGCATCACATTGTAGCCTTGTCTCCTTCCTTTTAGTTCCGACAAGTATAGATATAGATTAAGATAGATAATTATTTTTCCTCTTAGAAATGATTAATACACATACTTGAAGTTCTCTGAAGCCCAGGTCTTGGTGCCCCCCATGAAAAGACAAGAGAGCCCCAAACATATGCTAAAGTATTCACATTGTTTGTTTTGATAATGACTGGAACTATTGCCTGTTACAAAGTTAATTTAGCTTATTCTTCTTTAAAAGTGTTAAAAGCTAAGCATTTACAGAAATCTTGAAGATTCTCGTCATACATGCTTTGTAGCTGCAACAGACTATTTGTGCGCTCACCCCTTTTCCCACGGCCAAAGTAGACTGATCCTGTCAGGCCTCTTTGTTAGCAAAGGGAGCAAAGGGAGCTGAGCGCAGTCCACTGTGACCCACGGGGAGGATAAGCCAGATCCTTACCTTCTCTCATTCACACAGCCCCTCTCAATGTGCCCAAAGTGAAGACTTGTCCAGAGGAAAAGAGTGCAAACCTCTTTCCCTTTGTTTGGTTCTGTTTATTCCTTTAATCGGCTATTCCATGCTTGGAGAAACGTAGACAAGTAGGGTCAACGTAACTGTCCTAACTACCTCTCTGTGTCTTTCCCTCTCTTTACCAGACTGCCCCTCTCTCTCCCTGTCTCTTTCTATGTACGTGTTAGAGAGAGGGGGAGAGAGAGAGAGGGGGAGAGAGAGACAGAGGGAGAGAGAGCAGAGGGAGAGAGAGCAGGGGGTGATGGCTAAAAGCAGCTCCCTGGTCATTCACATGCAGATCGACCTAGAAGCTTCCACTAATCCTAAGAAGAACCTCCCCCACCCCCTCCATCTCTCTTAAGACTCATTTACACACAAGTGGATGTCTCTCTGGCTGGGAGAGGGGGGAGGAGACACCCTGCCGAGTGCAGATTCAAGCGCATAAGTAATTGACCTATAAAATCAATTAGCAGAAAACGCACTGACTCTTTGAAGAGTGTGGCTAGCCTATCCATGAACCCTCCTCCTCCTGCCCTCAGCCCCTCCTCTCTCCTGCTCCCCCTATAAGCCTCTCCTCTCTCTCCTGCTCCCCCTATCAGCCTCTCCTCTCTCCTGCTCCCCCTATCAGCCCCTCCTCTCTCTCCTGCTCCCCCTATCAGGCACTCCTCTCTCTCCTGCTCCCCCTATCAGCCTCTCCTCTCTCCTGCTCCCCCTATCAGCCCCTCCTCTCTCTCCTGCTCCCCCTATCAGCCTCTCCTCTCTCCTGCTCCTGCTCCCCCTATCAGCCCCTCCTCTCTCTCCTGCTCCCCCTATCAGGCACTCCTCTCTCCTGCTCCCCCTATCAGCCCCTCCTCTCTCCTGCTCCCCCTATAAGCCTCTCTCTCTCTCCTGCTCCCCCTATCAGCCTCTCTCTCTCCTGCTCCCCCTATCAGCCCCTCCTCTCTCCTGCTCCCCTATCAGCCCCTCCTCTCTCCTGCTCCCCCTATCAGCCTCTCCTCTCTCCTGCTCCCCCTATCAGCCCCTCCTCTCTCTCTCCTGCTCCCCCTATCAGCCCCTCCTCTCTCCTGCTCCCCCTATCAGCCCCTCCTCTCTCTCTCCTGCTCCCCCTATGCACTCCACAGGGCTTTGCTCCACAGTTCTCGTTATGTCCACTGTAGGCCAGCGTTTTAAATGTATTTTATAAAATCGTGTAGCCTTTATCCAGCCAACATAATGAAGTCTGCTCCCCTCCCTGCACCAGCTTTCAGCACACACAGAGGAGAACAAATATCTCTTGCTGGCGTTGTCATGGTGTGTGTGTGTGTGTGTGTGTGAGAGAGAGAAGGAGAGAGGGGGGACACTCAGAAAGGGGGGACAGATTTGAAAGAGGTGTCGGTCACATGTGTTGGTGCTTGTGGATGTTGTTTGCCTTGTGGTTCCTAACCCCGTTGTTCTAAAGGAGAACAGTGGGATAAACACACACGTGGTTCCTAACCCCGTCGTTCTAAAGGAGAACAGTGGGATAAACACACACGTGGTTCCTAACCCCGTTGTTCTAAAGGAGAACAGTGAAATAAACACACACGTGGTGGAGGCAGCATGGGACACACTTCACCAGTCAAATCTAATATGTTGTCCTTGCTTAGGTAACATTTCATCGATAGTCCTATTTCAGAACTATGCCATTTGTTTTACATGTTGCTTTCCTCACAACACAGACACTGTGACGTGTCCCTGGCAGTTGAACTTTGCTATTAACAGCTCAATTTCCTCTTTCCTCTGTCGTGTCTGACATTTTCAGCAGCGTAAAAGGCAGTTCAATAGAAAGAGCTCAAGGTCACACTTACATCAAATGGAGGGATCATGAAAAATGTGAAACCTGTTTGAATACTAGGAGGAAAACCAAGAGAGAGGGATGCATTTGGTTACACTGTTCCTTTAAGTTAGAGATAGTAAGCCAGTTTGTGACGGGGTAAGGAAGTATCCAGAGTGAGTGATAGTAGCACTGAGAGCGTCCTTCCTGCTGAACACTACATTCTATGGACATGGAGGCCATTGTCTGAGACAAAGCGGACCTCTACTCCACTGACCAAGACACACACACACACACACACACACACACACACACACACACACACACACACACACACACACACACACACACACACACACACACACACACACACACACACACACACACATCAAATAAGGCACATGAACACTCAAATTAATCGTTGGGACAGAGAGAACAGAATCCCAGCCTCCAAATATTGTAAATAAGATGAAATCAGTGGACAGTAAGCGTAAACTTAACTAACTCTGTCTTAAACTTAACGAACTCTGTCTTAAACTGAAGCTGTTTCTTCATTTCTTCAAGTACAAAAACCACGAACAAGTAAAAGAAACAAAACGGAAAGCATAACACCTCACATCACAACAAACTCAGCTTTGAAGATATTACCATTAAAAACCAAGAGAGCAGATGAGCAAATGTTAACACAATGCACTTAAAGGGTAAAGATGAAATGATTTACCTCAAATGGAAACAGTTCAGTGACTAAGACAGAGAGCTACTTCTACGTCTGTGAGTAGAACAGCAAAGTGTGCGTCTGTGTGTGTGTGCTCAGACAAGTGGGGGGTGTGTCCATGTGTGTGTGCGGGATGTTTATGCATGCACGTGTGTGTGTGTGTGTGTGTGTGTGTGTGTGTGTGTGTGTGTGTGTGTGTGGACATGCAAGTGGCTGTGTCTCATTCTGTGAGTCTGAGGCTGATGTGGGACAGGGGCTTCCTGGTTAGATCTCGGTCCACAGAACATTCTCTACGTGTCTGTCTCAATCGACTGTAGTCTGCAGTCATTGAAAGGAGCTGCAATGTTTTTTTGATTGTGTTCTTGATTGAAGTGGAATGGGAGTCTCTCCCCTGCAGTCTGCAGTGTGTGTGTCTGTTGGTTTGTCTCCGAGTCAATGCCAAACCTGGAGTGTCCAGGACAACTCCCTAGCTCCTGAGAAGAATCCCTGCCCTCCTCTCCCACAAAGCTCCAAGCCAAGTTCTCTGAGAACATAACCGACCGTAACCCACCTACTTTGATTCAGCATGAAAACATATGTCCAGCAATCAAGACAAGGATCACTAGAGACTGCAGTTTGAAAAGACCTGTATTTGTAGGTTAAGCTACAGAAATAAGAGTCTAATGAGGATTTGCTTTTCTCTTTGTAGGTTTGACAAAAAGGACTTGGATAATATTCAGTTACTGACGGATGACACATGTCCACTATAACTCTAACCCTAACCCTAACCCTAACCCTAACCCATGTCCACTACCTGTAGAGTCAAGCTAAAGAAGACATTGGAATTCTCCAGCTTCCCTCTCAGGCACACACAAGCCCTGCCCACCACATACACACAAGCCCCTACCCACCACATACACACAAGCCCCTACCCACCACATACACACAAGCCCCTAGGCACCACATACACACATACACACAAGCCCCTAGGCACCACATACACACAAGCCCCTAGGCACCACATACACACATACACACAAGCCCCTAGGCACCACATACACACATACACACAAGCCCCTAGGCACCACATACACACAAGCCCCTAGGCACCACATACACACATACACACAAGCCCCTAGGCACCACATACACACATACACACAAGCCCCTAGGCACCACATACACACATACACACAAGCCCCTACCCACCACATACACACATACACACAAGCCCCTAGGCACCACATACACACATACACACAAGCCCCTGCCCACCACATACACACATACACACACGCCCCTGCCCACCACATACACACATACACACAAGCCCCTACCCACCACATACACACAAGCCCCTACCCACCACATACACACATACACACAAGCCCCTAGGCACCACATACACACATACACACAAGCCCCTAGGCACCACATACACACATACACACAAGCCCCTAGGCACCACATACACACATACACACAAGCCCCTAGGCACCACATACACACAAGCCCCTGCCCACCACATACACAGGCAGAAGTGCTAATAAAAACAGCACTGAGAAATGATTTTTAGCTCACTTCTCTTTTAAGCCTCCATTAAATAAGAGCTTTGCAACAGGAAGTGGGCAGCCTCTTCAGGCATGTGTAGGGTCTCCATAGATCCTCCTGACCACTCACACTAGAACCCTAACCCACTTAGATCCTCCAGACCACTCACACTAGAACCCTAACCCACGTAGATCCTCCAGACCACTTACACTAGAACCCTAACCCACTTAGAGCCTCCTGACCACTCACACTAGAACCCTAACCCACTTAGATCCTCCTGACCACTCACACTAGAACCCTAACCCACTTAGATCCTCCAGACCACTCACACTAAAACCCTAACCCACTTAGATCCTCCAGACCACTCACACTAGAACCCTAACCCACTTAGATCCTCCTGACCACTCACACTAGAACCCTAACCCACTTTGAGCCTCCTGGCCACTCACACTAGAACCCTAACCCACTTAGATCCTCCAGACCACTCACACTAGAACCCTAACCCACTTAGATCCTCCAGACCACTCACACTAGAACCCTAACCCACTTAGAGCCTCCTGACCACTCACACTAGAACCCTAACCCACTTAGAGCCTCCTGACCACTCACACTAGAACCCTAACCCACTTAGAGCCTCCTGACCACTCACACTAGAACCCTAACCCACTTAGAGCCTCCAGGCCACTCACACTAGAACTTTATCTCCTCTCTGAGGGGCAGATGTACTAACACGTTAGCACCTGTTTTAGGTGAAATGTCATGGTAACAGTATGCACCAACAGACCGCACATGGCTAACACCGCATTCTGCCGCAGGAGCACAGAATGACAAGCTGAGCTGTTCCTACTCATGCATTCATGGGAGGGGAGAGGGAAAAGTGGGAGTTTTGCACAAAAACATGGGAGGAGATGCGCCAGGAGAGACTGATTATGCATTGTTGTATGTGTAAAAACTGCAGGGGAAAGCGCATGTCTGTTTTGCAGTGAAATGTGGCCGCCTCTTAAAAGCAGGTGTAACCCAGGTAGTGCGTTTGCTTGCATAGAGGAAACCTGCAGAAAGAATGGCAGCCGTCATCCGAGCAAGATGAAGACACAGGCCAGCCAAGGAAATGTGCTGAGGGGATTTTCACTACAATATGTACTCAATTGAGTGAACCTGAAGTCAACAAGCGTTAGCCTACAATACTACTACTACTCACTACTGGTTACTTTAAATATAAGTAAAAGAGAGTAGAGTTCTCAACAAAAAATTTGAGCCCGATCCGAACCTAGCCCGGACCGGCCGACCCGAATTCGTTATCTGGAGTCGCTGTTTGCACTGTGCTCTCTAACGTACGTACATCTGCCCCATAAGAGAGCCAATCTAAAATGCATTGTCTTAGTTTGCTTCCTTGAGTGGCCACACCTGGCTTTTGTTCATTGGCGCAAACGGTTTCAGGATACTTTAGTTGACTTATATCCACGGAAAGGTAGCCTACGCAAAGGGACTCAGAGGTCAGCCTGTCTGCGTGTGTTCTAAATAAAACAAGCAGGGCCAATGCTAGAAGCTGACAGACAGGACTAAAACAGCTAGCTGTCAATGAGGCGTCAAACAGTATTTGTGTTGGTACAGGACAAATATACTTAACCCAAACACACACAGACAACTTTACATTAGGATACCCAGACAGCCTTACAGGTTACTACTGAATAGAGATTAGCAACAGACTATGATTTTCACTTGAAGGAGAAGGCCCAACTGTTAATAATTTAAAGAAGCTGTATATTGTATATATTGAAAACCAAGAGTCAGCATCTCTTTCCAGCAGATATGTATATTAACAACTACAACGTGAAATGTAATAATCTTAGATGGAAATATGACAAGCAAATCCAGAAGCATGTCACTTCTCAAGGGACAGCTGCACAACAAACAATAATGCTATCCTTAAAGATTCAAAGCAGGCTGAGAAAGAATAGAACAAAGGCCTAGAGAGGATTGACAGACAGCTAGGGCACATCTGGCAATTGACTCTATGATAAACATGCAGACTTCTATACTAGAATATGACTGTATGATATACATGCAGACTTCTATACTAGAATATGACTGTATGATATACATGCAGACTTCTATACTAGAATATGACTCTATGATATACATGCAGACTTCTATACTAGAATATGACTCTATGATAAACATGCAGACTTCTATACTAGAATATGACTCTATGATAAACATGCAGACTTCTATACTAGAATATGACTGTATGATATACATGCAGACTTCTATACTAGAATATGACTGTATGATAAACATGCAGACTTCTATACTAGAATATGACTGTATGATATACATGCAGACTTCTATACTAGAATATGACTGTATGATAAACATGCAGACTTCTATACTAGAATATGACTGTATGATATACATGCAGACTTCTATACTAGAATATGACTGTATGATATACATGCAGACTTCTATACTAGAATATGACTGTATGATATACATGCAGACTTCTATACTAGAATATGACTGTATGATATACATTCAGACTTCTATACTAGAAAATGACTGTATGATCCCTTCTTCCAAATACTTTCTAAATATATATTTTTTTGAATATATCTATATTTTGGAATATGAGATAATGGATATTATAACACTATATCCTCTGTATTTGGAAATATACTGTACGCCCTCAGACTATGCGTCATTTATACAGGAGTATACATCTCTCTCCCAGCAGTGCCCTGTTTGAAAGGCAGGTAATACCAGACTACATCATTATTATTTAATCTTTGATTTATTTATACAGGGGTAACCGACTGAAACTAGGTCTCTCTTACAGCAGTGCCATGCTTAAAGGTAGAATATACAATTTACAATAACAATAAATAAATACATACATAACTTAGGCATATAATAATAAAACAGTTCAAAGTGACATCCCTTCACGAATCCTTAAAATGGGTATCCTTGCCACAAAACTCCTAGCATCAAATTGAACGTCCAAGTTCCCTCAAAATAAATGGAGTCATCCGCACCCAATGGGCCAGTCCCCATTCCTTTGACTCGCCAGCGTGGCTTCATACAGAACGGGCATCCCTAACCACACTGGCCATTCCTTTGACTTACCACTTGAGGTAGATTCTTCCACCTCAGTAGCAGAGAGGAATGTGAGGTGTTCACCTACTAGCGAGTGTCAACATGCAGACATACTGAGACAGCCCTGCCAGGAAACACACAGCAATAAGCTCTACAATTACCTTTTTCTTCCCTCCTTCCATCAACGTTTCTCTATGTATTTCTTTTTCAGTCTGGTTCATCACACTCTTACCTCTCTCTCTTTCAGTCTGGTTCATCACACTCTTACCTCTCTCTCTTTCAGTCTGGTTCATCACACTCTTACCTCTCTCTCTTTCAGTCTGGTTCATCACACTCTTACCTCTCTCTCTTTCAGTCTGGTTCATCACACTCTTACCTCTCTCTCTTTTGTGGATATCTGGATCTATCATGAGTTATTGACATTTAAAATAGATCTTGTTTTGTGGGACAATAAATTAAAACTGCATGGAGTCGGGAACCTTTTTGACTAAGAGAGCCATGAAAGCAAAAAATTTGGAAATGTATTTCAGTGAGAGCCATATAAAATATTCTAAAAGTGAATTCAACTAAATTTAAGTATAATAAGCCCCTGAATTTAATCTTTTTAATTAAATAATGTTTGTGGCAATGCTAGTGCCACCCCTCTCTAAGGTTGACACCAAGACGCGAGACAGATTGTGACTTTAGCACTTCTCGTGCTTCTTTATTAATTATTTTTATTATGTACACTCCGTGCTTTCATTTCTCTCCACCGGCGCTCCTCGTTTCCTCGGTTTCCCGTCTCCTTTTAAAACCCCAGGCTCACTGTTGGAAAACAATCAGAGTCAATCAGCGCAATTAAACAATTAATAATTATCGGCGCTAATTACCTACACCTGTCCGACGTGGCGAATGGATTTGTCATGCGAAATGGTGTCCGGTTGCGAAAACGTGTCCGGCTTGCGTCACGATGGGTTTTTTGCTACGATGTTACATTTTGCCACACTCCGTTTTTTTGGGCAAAAGGGCCCTATAGCCCGCGAAACGTAATGTAGCAAAGTTTAAGATTGTGACACGCGCCAGACACGAGCCGGACGCAAGACGGACACATTTTCTCAGCCGGACACTATTTCGCAGGACAGATCCAAAAGCCGCTCCTCTCACTCTCTCTCTCTCTCTCTCTCTCTCTCTCTTTCTGCAGCCGACGCTCCAGCCACGCCCATTCCACCACAATGTTGTTGTAAAACTCACCATTAATGCGACTTCTGGGGTTGCATGGATCTGCTGATCTCTTTGTAGTCTGGTTGGTACTTTGTGAGGTTAAGCTTCATGCAAGCATTGAGGCTTTCATCAGTTAAACGGGATCGTAGGTTGGACTTGATGTTTTTAAGATGTGAGAATGACTGCTCACATGCATACGTAGATCCAAACATGGTCAATACAGCAATACTCACACGCTGCAGTGTGTGGTATGTGACGGGAAGCGCGTTCCAAGTTCTGAGAATCAGCTGGTCTTCGGGTTGAAGTTTTTTCATTTCTGTCCACATGTGCTTGCTCGCCAACTCCGCTTTCTGTCGTGTGATTTTTTCCAAATCTTCATTCAGTGACTTGAACTTATTCACCCACATGTCTGAGGCCTTCAGGTCAGCCACTTCGGCTTCAAAATCTCTGACGGAGACACCAGGAATGTAACTCAGGTCGGCTGTGTTCAGTGAACACTCGTTTGGATGGGTGATGAACTTAAAAAGACGAGTGTGCTCACGAAATTCTTCAAAGCGTGCTTTGAAGGACTGTAGGAGACTGGATGTGCAGCCAGCTAGCTGATGGAGATCGAAGTTTTGAATGGTTTCACTTGCTGTGCATGCATCTTTAAATTGGCTCAGTTTTTCGAAATGTAGTAAACGACCGGTTTCAAGATCCATGATGAAAAGCTCCAGTTTGTTTTCAAAAGCAAACACAGCTTGCTGAAGGGATAACATTGTATTTCCAATGCCTTGCATTTTCACGTTGAGCTGGTTCAGATGTTCAGTCAGATCTACGAGATAGTAAAACTTGAGTAGCCACTCAGTTTCGGCTAGCTCAGGATGCTCGATGTCTTTCAGTTTAAGGAAAGTCCGGATTTCGTTCAGGCAAGCCGCAAAACGGCTTAGCACCTTCCCTCTTGACAACCAACGCACATTGCTGTGCAAAAGCAGACCAGGATAGTTATTTCCAACTTCCTCCAGCAGTGTTTTAAACTGGCGATCATTTAAGGCTCGGGCAACAATAAAGTTGATCACACGAATGACCAGCGACATCACTTCGCCAAACTGCCTGTCACACATCTGAGCACAAAGTGCCTCCTGGTGTAGAATGCAATGGAAACTGAGGATGGGTCTATTTTCATGTTCACGGAGAAGCGCCACAAATCCTTTGTTTTTCCCCACCATACACGGAGCACCATCAGTACACACTGAGATAAGTTTATCCATAGGTAGACAACTTTTTCGAGCAAACTCTATGAAACACTTGAATAAATCCTCACCTCTTGTGGACCCTTTTAATGGCAGAACAGCAAGACTTTCTTCACGCAGTGTGTCACCAACAGCATATCTTGCAATCACGCTGAACTGCGAGAAATGGCTCACGTCTGTTGACTCATCCAAAGCCAGGGAAAAGAACGGCGCTGCATTTATGTCCTTCACTTGAGTTTCCTCCACTTTGTTTGCCATCAAGATGGCACGATCGTGAACAGTTCTTGCCGACAGAGGCATGTCTTGTATCCGTTTAATTATTTTGTCTTTGTTTGGAAGATCATCAAAAAGTTCATTGGCTACATCCAGCATGAACGTTTTAGCGTACTCGCCATCTGTGAATGGTTTTCCGTTCCTCACAATTGCTAAAGATCCAGCAAAGCTAGCGGAATTACAGTCACCTTGCCGGGTCCATATGCGGAGTTGCTGCTGGCTAGCTTGCATCCTGCTCAGTAGCTCTTGGCACACTTTCTTTCTGCTGTCTCCCGCGGGGTATTTTGATGCGAAAGTAGCATGGCGCGTGTCGAAGTGCCGCTTTACATTCGATCGTTTCATCGATGTAATTTTGTCACTACAAATCAGACACACCGCAGAACCTGCTCTCTCCACAAAGGCGAATTCTTCGGCCCATTCGTCCTGAAATGTACGATATTCTTCATCCTTTCTTCTTTTCGCCATATTCGCCATATTCTTCGTCTAACGTTGATAATAATGAACAATTGCTCCTGCAGCTGTCATGAGAAATAGTGTCCGGCTGAGAAAATTTTGATACATTCCGTTTCGCGGGTTAAAGGACTCGCGCTAGCGTCAGTCACGAGCCAAGCCCTTTTACCCGCGAAACGGAATGTATCAAAATGTAACATTGTAGCAAAAAATCCATCGTGTCGCAAGCCGGACACATTTTCGCAGCCGGACGCTATGTCGCATGACACGGCACTGAACGGGACATGAGCAGTGAAAAATCAATACAAGAAGTGAGAATATTTTGTTTTGTCTGCGAGCCATACGCAATCGTCGAAAGAGCCATATATGGCTCGCGAGCCATAGGTTCCCGACCCCTGGTTTAGAGCATTTCCTGTTACTTCCATTTAGGTCCTGAGACGTTCAAAATTTTGTTATCTGAGCTCTTCTGCCAACACTTTCCTTTCTTTCGAAGTAATGTGCAGATGGAGTGCTTATGACTTGATCAATGGTTTTTATAATAATAATTATTGATAATTCATTTTATTTAAATAGCGCTGTGTACAAGGTAAGCATGACAACAGACAATGACACAGAAAGAGGGAGAACAGACAAAGAACCACTGGTAATATTAGTTAAGAAAAAACAAAATACTAAATAGTAAAACAAAAAGAACAGAAAATCAGTTGAAGAAAAGGACAGGCTATTAACACAGTTAATTTAGGGTAAACTAGAGTGAAAAGATAAGGATTGAAAGACTGATAGCTAAAATCGCAAACAAATAAACAAAGAACATGCCATAGTTTGGGTTCTGCCTGGAGAATGCACAATCCCCAAACTTCAGTTTGGATTTGGGAATGACCAGCTGAGGGGGAATGTTATGACCAGGAAGGATGATGGAGTTGGAGGAGGACCCAGGTTATGTAGAGCTTTAAAAAAGGTTATTGGGTTTTGATAGCTCTCTGAAATTGAGTAAGAAAAATGATTTGCGCTGTCGATATATTCTGTAACAGCTATCTCTATTTCCAAAACAAGATCATGTAAGAGCGTAGTACACGATATGTGTGAGAAAGCGGTAAACGCTTGACATTTCTTATGGAAAATGCTTAAATATTTTCAAAAACGTTCACACCCCTAGTTTGAATAATTTTGTATGGCCACTCCAGAGTTAGGGGTTCTTTTGGGCTCGTTTTTGGACAGGAAGTTGCTTATTTGTCTGGTAAGATCTGGCAAGGCTGCTAGAGACACGTAAAAGTCGCATGGATTCCGAATTGACTGTGCACACTGAGGTCACATTGCAAAAAATCTGACCTGTATCCGATTTAGTACCACATATGAAAGTGGGCCAAATCCAAATTGAAAAGACTGTATTCCATGTGATTTCTGCTGTTCACACTGTTATGAAAAAAACAGACCTGAGTCACATATGAGCAAAATAATCGGATTTGGGTCACTTTTGCCTGCAGTGTGACCGTAGCCAAAGACCTAAGTGGCCACTATGTTTTTATGCTTTGTCTATTTGTCACTATGGGTTATCATGTGACTGAGCCAAATTAAATCAATAATAGAAAAACTGCAACAAGTGACTGAGTCTGAAAACTTTCTGATACCAATCTATCAGTAACTACAGTCAATGCGAAAGACTGGTTTTTGAATACTTTGACACTACTGTAGTGTAATCTTTATGCAGTATACTCTACATAATCCTACCCATCAAACATTCCTACTCATTTTCTGTTTGAGATTTGAGTACATCAGCAACCAACGGTCACTTAAAAGCATTTTAATTTATTTTAATCCCATTTCCTGTCTTTTTAAACAAGCTAGTAGCCTGTAGTTAGGAGGTAGCCATTGCCAAATAGTTAGGTGAAGAAGCATTGTGTTATATATCACTGTGTTATATGTCACTGTGTTATATGGGGCATGTGCTTCCTGACATGAGAACAACAATTCTTCCCTTTTCATAATTTTGGTTTAGTGTTTGAGACTGTGTGTGTGTGTGTGTGTGTGTGTGTGTGTGTGTGTGTGTGTAGTTTAAAGAGAACCAACTTGTACAAGGCGTCTTGTTTCTGTTAAAGGTCTGAGAGAGGAAACACAGAGATAGTTTTAACCCCTTCCTGCTCATTGTGTCTCCCTCCATGGGAGAATGTGTCAGTCAAAGAAGAAAAGTATGGCTTTCTAGACTGGTCATTGATACTTCTTCGCCAAACTGAACAACCGTATAGACAAAAGATGATAGCTTGATGCACACACTCGCTCATACTACTAAACCAGGGAATATGCTAGCTGCCTGTGACATTAATTATAATGGTACCCAAGAAGTCATAATATGAATGTGTACATATATCACACAACCAATAGGCCACATGCACACACATCTTCCCCCTGGTGGTATAAGTTGGGGACCTGAATACTCTGAGAAGGTATGTATTTGTATGTCTCTAACCCATTAGACACAATGTTGTTCTGAAAACACCAGCTGTTAAATAAGTTGAAGCTTAGCCTTTTTGATATTTTACCAATGCCATGAAGTGTTTTCAAATTGTGTGAGCATGCCAAATGTTTTCTACATTCCTTTACAGTTAGACCACTGTGTTAATAAGTCCTTATAGTGTGGCTGAGTTACATGCTCATATCACCACCAAAGTGTTGTCCCATTCAAAGCCACACAGAACGTAAGCGCACAAAGAACCACTTTGTGGTGTACAGACATTCAACAGCTCCCAGGCTAGGGGTTCATATCAGATCTGGCTCTTTCTCTCTCTAATGTGCACGCACACATACAGGATCACAATGCACACACATACAAACATTCACACATACATACCACACACACACACACACACACACACACACACACACACACACACACACACACACACACACACACACACACACACACACACGTAGATCCAGACAAGCACAACGAACAATGTGATATTTGTTTGGAGCAGCTGCAGTCAATTGGGGGCTAAAAGCTGGTCGGTGTAAGATCTTTTCAGTAACATGATCATCCAAACGTCGCTGATATCTCCTCCTTTCTGTGTCTGAGACGGGTTCTGCGGAGCAGCCACATTTTCTTAAGATAATCCTTAAATACTAGGTTTAGAGTGTGACCCTCACATCGTACCCACAGACACACACAGCCGACACGTCACTGCACCACCTCTGGGTAACTGACATAGTTCCCCTGCTTGCTCTCTGGCAGTCTGCTCATTGCTCAATGGTCCTCCTGGAGATGATGTCAGGGCCACTGACGAGAGAGTAGGCCAAAGCCACTCACAATAGTTTGGCATTTTCTTTGTTCAACCTATGCTTAGCTCATGCTAGAATCAATTATTTACCAGACCTTCTTTATTGAGATGAACAATAACTGACAAAAAAAGATATTAGGATCCTCAAAGTTCATTGAACAATTTCCATAATGCTTTCATCTCAAGTTGTTTACTGCACCATGCACACAAACACTGTACAACACATAGAGTGGTACACACACACACACACACACACACACACACACACACACACACACACACACACACACACACACACACACACACACACACAGATAAACAGGATATATATATATACAGACACACAGCCTATTAAAGATGAGTCAGGCTCTCTGTAGCTGTACTGAAGGTGGTACTTTGACATTACAGTTCCTGTTGATGTGAGTAAAGTACAGTACTCATGTCTTTTAAGGGCCATCAATGACCCAACAGCAAAAGTCAACCGAACACAGCTTCCAGCAAGGAACACAAGTTCCCATCATTCAATTACCAACAATAAAAAAGGGTTCTTTTGAAAAATAATTACTTTTAACAGTTTGACAATTAAACTCAAAAACATGATTGTTTGGTTTTCCTTGGATGAACGGTTTTTAGACTTCAGTTTGAACTCTCTTACGTGGTTCAGTCCAAATGGATAGAACACTTAGTTTGGCAGTCTATGCTACATTCTATTCTATATAGGTCTGTGCTATATTCTATTCTACATAGGTCTATGCTATATTCTATTCTATATAGGTCTATGCTATATTATATTCTATTCTATATAAGTCTGGGCTATATTCTATTCTATATAGGTCTGTGTTGTATTCTATTCAATATAAGTCTATGCTATATTCTATTCTATATAGGTCTGTGCTATATTCTATTCTATATAGGTCTGTGCTATATTCTATTCCATATAGGTCTATGCTATATTCAATTCTATATAGGTCTGTGCTATATTCGGGTCTTAGCTATACTTCCAAGTTGGTGTAATATCATAATCAAAGCTTGAAAACATTGACCACTTACTGTGTGGGTGTCAATCTAAAGAGAACCCTGGGTTAATGTAGCGCACCCTCTAGAACCCTGGGTTAAAGTAGCGCACCCTCTAGAACCCAGGGTTAAAGTAGCGCACCCTCTAGAACCCTGGGTTAATGTAGCACACCCTCTAAAACCCTGGGTTAAAGTAGCGCACCCTCTAGAACCCTGGGTTAATGTAGCGCACCCTCTAGAACCCAGGGTTAAAGTAGCGCACCCTCTAGAACCCAGGGTGAAAGTAGCGCACCCTCTAGAACCCTGGGTTAAAGTAGCACACCCTGTAGAACCCTGGGTTAATATAGCACACCCTCTAGAACCCTGGGTTAATGTAGCGCACCCTCTAGAACCCTGGTTTAATATAGCACACCCTCTAGAACCCTGGGTTAATGTAGCACGCCCTCTAGAACCCTGGGTTAATGTAGTACTCCCTCTAGAACCCTGGGTTAATGTAGCACACCTTCTAGAACCCTGGGTTAATGTAGCACGCCTTCTAGAACCCTGGGCTAATACTGCAGTTTCCCTAGCTCTGAAAAATGCAATTGCTATAGCCAGAGCCATAGCGAAAGCAACAGTTAGCATCCCAACCCGCAAGCAGCCAGTCCAGAGACAGCTGCAGCGTACTTCTGTGAAACTGCTGCAATATATTACATTCTAAAAACTATTTGTCAGGCATAAACGCGTCTGCTAAATGAATGTAATGTTTCATAAAGTCAACACTCTCCGCAACCCTACGGATCGTGTCTCTGAAAGTGCTCACGCTGTTATCATAAATCATAGAGATGGAAAGTAAAATTCTTTATTTCTATGACTGTAGGCATTAAGCAACCCCATCACACACACACCATGCTGCCTAATGCCTTAAGCAGTACTGCCCGTGCAGCAGGATACTCTTTTTAAGCAAGAACTCAACTAATCCCATCAAATCATCCCTTTCCAGGTCTCTTTTGCTCTCCTTCTTTATTTCTTAGCTGTAGCTGTGAGGTTGGGGACTAAGGTACAGATCCAGAACGTTCACATCAGCACCAAAGGTTTTCCTAATTTGACAAGATTTCTACACTTCTAATCACAGCAGTCTGACAAAGACTTGAGACCAGACGAACACGATTGCAGAATTTTGTTAAAACTGACGCAAAAATTTGATTGTGGGTGCATAACACTGAAAGCCTTAACAATAAGCAAAGTTACATAGTGGTGATTCGTGAATTGATTGACAAACACGCACACTCACGCGCACGCACACACACACACACACACACACACACACACACACACACACACACACACACACACACACACACACACACACACACACACAGAGCAGTGTGTCCTCTAGATGTAAACACACTGGACTACTCTGATTAAATGTGGAGGAACTTGCTCCTTCTTTCACACATGGGCGCACGAGAAAACGATGCACATTCATGACAGGGCCCTGTTTTTCTGACCTTTAGTCTGGAACATTCTTTGAGGTGTTGGTGCGGCTGCTGAAACATGTACTAACTGGCATCGCCCCCCATGTTTGGCAAGCACACAAGAGTAAAGCATTTATTTATATTCTGCACACCTCTTACCTTTCCTAATAAGAAGGATGTTGTTAACATATCTCAATTAGGCTTGTAAATCTTTTTTTTTTATTTTGGGAAATTTCCAAAAACGTTATAGGAAAGTGTGGCCATGTAATCTAGTGCTTGAGTCCTCAACATACAGCTCTAAAATTAAGATATCACTGCAAAATTATCAGCTTCTCTGGTTTTACTATTTATAGGTATGTGTTTGAGTACAATTTTAATTGTTGTTTTATTCTATAAATTACTGGCAACATTTCTCCCAAACTCCAAATACAAATATTGTCATTTAGATCATTTAGGCATGCTCTCAAGTCTTCCACATTGCTGTTGGGTGACTTTAGGCCACTCCAGGGGCAAAAATTCCAGCAGCTCAGCTTTGTTTGATGGCTTGTGATCATCCATCTTCCTCTTGATCACATTCCTGAGATTTTTAATGAGGCTAAGGTCTGGAGATTGGGCTGGCCATGACAGGGTCTTGAGCTGGTGGTCCTCATTCCACACCTTGATTGGCCTGGCTGTGTGGCATGGAGCATTTTTGTCCTGTTGGAAAATCCTCAGCAGCGGGCCACACTGTCAGAGCAGATGGAAGCAACTTTTCTTCCAGGAACATCTTGTAAGTGGCTTGATTCATGCATCTTTCACAATCACAAATCCGCTCGATTCCAGCGTCGCTGAAGCACCCCCAGATCATCCTCGATCCTCCACCAGATTTCAGCTTTGCCAAACGCCCGCTGGTCTAATGGACCTGGAGAGACCTGGAGAGGCCTACAAGCCACAGCGTCTCATGTCCACTGTGAAATTTGGTGGAGGATCAGTAATGAGAGAAGGGGTTTCTGGGAAAGTGTAGCTGGTAGACGCAGACACGTGCAGTCCCCCCAAATCCTAACAGCTAAAAAAGCAATGAGCGCATTTCGGTCTCTTTGTTTAAATGTTCCCGGGACATGAACAGGAGTTTCCGTATCCGTATTTCTTCTACTGTGCGTTCTTAATTAGTAAACGCAACACTGCCCCCTAGTGAACCCGTTACTTACGAGGAAGCATGTAGGCAAACTTCTGTCTGAACGTCAGCGCGTGCACGTTGAATGTTCGCAGAAGCATAAACCATCCTTCAGGAGAACCAGGGACAGCGATTCACTAATCAAATTTGTATCTGCATCAAAAGCAGTACGATGTTGAGATTATAAATTGAAGCAAATAAAGACTAAACGAGGCATTACGTCCAAAGAAAAGGTGGACTGTGATTTTAAAGAAAGTCACAGGTTGTGCTCTTACTCAGCAATGAGTGAGTTTCATCGACCGTGACAGAGTTGTGATTTCATTTATTTTGCACAACCAACCAATCAAAATAAATTATACTATTTTAAAGGGGATTTTTACGAATGGTCTAAAAATGCTAAATCTTAAGTAACTTTTTAATAATAGGAGCTATTCTGTTTGTATAGGGTACTACTTCAAGAATATGCTTTTTTACTTTTAACCAAGTTGTTTCGTAACACAAGAAGGCGGGGTTAAACTTGTACCTATACCCACATTTGACCTGGCCCAGAACTCCATACTGCAATAAATCGTAAAATTGTGTCATGTTGACTAAATCGTACAAGCTGATCACACAGAAAGAACTTGAGAAGACTCGTTTTCTTCCACATGAGCCCAAAAGGTGACAACACCAGCTGACTGTGCTGACTGTAAAGAATGTATGTGTGTTTACAATCCCTCCTTATCCTCTTCACCTCCTCATCCTCTTCACCTCCCTCTCAATACCACACTATAGCCACCATCATTACTCACTCATTAACCACACTGGTCTCTTTCATGAATCAGTGCGGTGTTTCTTTTGGGTCAGTCTGATGTTAGGAGTCTAGGGTGTCTCAAAGACAGCATTTTGAGTATTGTTGGGAGCAGGAAATGGGAGCAGGGGAAAGAATAGGAGCCAGTATTCTCTGACTACAGAAAGCAAACAGTAGTGAGAGAGAGAGCGCTGCAGGGACAATAACAATATCACACACAAAATGTAAACATGCTGTGTCAGAGTGTTTGAACTGACCATCCTCATCTCAGTGTCCAGAACAGGCTCTTTGACTCATGGTAACACAACATTAGCGCTAACTAGCTATCTTATCTAGCCAGGAAACACATTTCAGGGTTATGTTGGAAAGGCTGGTCGGAAACCAGCTCTAATCGTCCAAGGAAGAGCCAACAAACATCAGCACTGGAGAAACAAACAGGGCTTCCTGTGCAGAGCTCTAAGATGCCTCAGTTACCTACTGTGATCTGCCACAGTTATTTAACAGTATAGAACAGGTGGAACTATTTCAGAACCATTTTTTGTTAAGTTGTATCAGATCAAGTATATTCTTAGAAAAATCATTGATCTTCTTTTGACCACTTCCTCTTCTATCTATTTAGCAGTGTACATTGTACTTTTCATATGCACCCTCTTCCCGCTCCACATTTCTCCTGTTTGTCCCGTGCTCAGTCAGAGCGGATGGGAGGGTGGGGCTCAACATCTGCTAGGGAGGAATTCATTCCCTAAATCACTGTCATTAAAGGCGGAATAAAGTGTGCTGTACGAAACAGAAAAGAGAGGAGAGATGATCCTACTGTCTAGCTAAGACAAGTGTAGACATGAGAGAGAGAGGGGGGGGGGGGGGACGAGTTGGGGAGGGAGAAAGGAAAGACCACAGGAGAGAGAGAGAGGGGGGGGGGGACGAGTTGGGGAGGGAGAAAGGAAAGACCACAGGAGAGAGGGGGGGGGAAGGGGACAAGTGAGAATTCTGACAGATGGAATGCTGAGGGAGCAATGCAAAAGAGATGCTTTCTCAAAAGACTGACGGCAATGCAATTTTAGCAAACAATCCTTTCACTGGGAACATTTATGACCAAACAGGATTAGGCTTTTATTTACAACCTTACACGACAACAGAGACTTACTTGTGTTACTCTGTGTTTGTTGTGTTTCTATTTTGTGCACTGAGGGGGAGACTTTGAATAAATCAGAAGTGTGAATGCATGGAACACTGAAATATGGACATGAGTATACTTAGGTAGCCTCATAACCCTTAAAGACCATTCTGTCCGTCTATGTGTCATATGAGCTAAGGCATGGTGAAAATATATGTAAGATGTCAATCAATCTACAGCTTGCTATCATGCCTTATGAAAGATATCTAATTCTCATCAAATAGTAGCCTGAGGAATTCCATAACTCTTTTTAGAATAATGCTACAAAAACTCCCAACGAGTTTAAAGACCAAAGGTATGTTGTGCTATGTGCTAACCCTAACCCAACAAGTTTAAAGACCAAAGGTATGTTGTGCTATGTGCTAACCCTAACCCTAACCCAACTAGTTTAAAGACCAAAGGTATGTTGTGCTATGTGCTAACCCTAACCCTAACCCAACTAGTTTAAAGACCAAAGGCATGTTGCGCTATGTGAAAAAAGTGGATGATCTTGATGCTCAAAAGATACATCTTCCCTGAATCATCAGGAAAACAATATTATTTATTTATTCTCATTGTAGTTTAATATTTTTGGAAATAAACAGTTCATAATTAGTATCATATCCCAAGCAATTCATACTTTGTATTTTCTATCCCTATGTATCTGTACTTATGTATGAAATGGTGTTCCAGAGGACTTTTCCTTTGCTCACCCAAACAGTGTCGTCTAAGTATGGTGTTGACAAAACTACAAAACTCCAATCTTGGAAGCCATTCCATTTCACTAAGAATAGTTTATTGATAACTTTGAATGCAATTTGGTGCATGTTGCTTGTCAAATGCAGGATGTGTGTAGATATTTAGGGCGTAAGACAACCTTAAATAGCAACAGCCTTGACAATAGCACACATACACATAGAACACAGCCACCCAGCTGAGCCAGGAGTGGAGCAGCTAAAAATACAACCTCCCTTTTGAAAAATGTCAAACTAGTCAAACATCTACACAGAGGTCCAGATGTGTTTGTGTTTATATGTGTATGAATGTGTGTGTGTGTTTGTAGGGTCTCATTACGATAACGACATGTGATTGGAAACCATTAAACTAGGCGTGTCTGTCTGACTGATGGAAGAGCTCCTTATTAAAACATCAGTCTCAGAAAAGTGTAAATGGTCTTTCAGGGACGTGTCAAATATAAAAATCAACTGTCAACATAAGCAGCTATGTTTCTGTACCGGTCTACTTTACTGTTGAGTAAGGCTGGGTAAAAAAAATTATTTTCCAATTAATCACGATTTTTATCAAGGAGAGTACAATACACTACATATAGTGACGTCTATCTGGAAAGGAATACAGTATGAACTCTAGGCTTAATTAGCTACTCCAAAGCACTGGGGTGTGTCAGCATTGGATATTTATATTGTTTAAACAAAAAATTATTTATAGTCATTTCCCATTCATACTTTCTGTAATTCATCATGTTCTAAGATAAATGGTTTCCTGCGCAGTTAAAATCATATATTTCTTACCGAGATTACAATATTTTATTATCTAATTATAATAGAATATACAGTATATATACTATTATCACACCCAATTTATTGATATTGAATCGGTATCAAGTCGAATTGGATCAGGAGAGGAGAGGAGAGGAGGGGAGAGGAAAGGAATTCCCACGTGTATATGTATATACTCTCTGGTAGATAAAGAAGCACGAACACACACACACAGAGACCCTTACCTTGTCCTTCTATTTGGCTAGCTGCTGGAGCTGCCGTGGCCCCAGGCAGACTTTGCTGCTTCCCAAGCAGAGGTAACACCCGTGGCTGTGGCTGAACGCCGTTAGTGAGTTTTGGGCTCACAGGGGTTGGCCTGGAGAACGAGGCAATGCGCTGCAAGATGGAGCCCACGCTCTCACGCACGTCGCCCGGCCTCTGGTCCACTAGGGTCTGGGCTGTGGGGCTGGAGGGGGGCTGACCTTTGGCAGGGTTAGGGTTAGGGTGACCATTGGCAGGGTTAGGGTGACCATTGGCAGGGTTAGGGTGATCTTTGGCAGGGTTAGGGGTCGCCACACTGACCACTCGGGACATGGACAGTAGATCCAACTGTGGGGTCTGGCCGGAGGACAGGGATACTGGGGAGCGATCCACCTTGGGCACGGGGATGGAGCCCCCAGCAGAGGAGGGGGGGCAAAGGCTACGGAACAGGTCCTGGAGATCCTCATTGCAGCCGTAGTGATGGGAGGTGGGGGAGAGTGGGTGGGAGGTTGGGGAGGTGGGGGAGAGTGAGTGAGAGGTGGGGGAGAGTGGGTGGGAGGTGGGGGAGAGTGGGTGTGAGGTGGGGGAGGTGCTCTCCAAGCTGCTACTGGAGCCCCCTGTGGGAGGAGTGGGGGGGGCGCTGGTTCTCGGGGAGAGTCTGGGTGGATTGGGGCTGGGCTGGAGCCTGTTGTTGTTGCCATTGCCCACCAGGCTGTCCAGATCCAAGGGGAACTTGTTGAGGCGCGGGGGGGCTTCCTTGGGCTTTGGCCGTGCCTGGAGGTGATTCTGGGGGCTGGAGTAACTGTCTTTGGCCTTTTGGGAGCGCTCATTTTTAATGAGTCCATAAGAGCCTTCAGAGCTTTTATAACATAATCCTGGCGACATTTCTCCAACTCTGCGCGGCGTGCCGCCTGCTCCACTGCCGTGGCTGATCTGGAGGTCCAGACTGGGCATAGAGCCGTGGCTGAAGGGCTCTGCAGACCCACAAAGCAGCAGGCCTGGGAGCACCTCCTCCAGCTCTGAGGGGAAGCCCGCTGAGGAGGAGAACGTGTTGATGGTGGGGCTCAGGGCCTGCCAGGGCTGGGGCTTGTAGCCCTCTAGCTGAGGAGTGGGGCTACAGGGGCCCCGTCTAGCTGGAGGAGGGCCCCCCACACCCGCACTGTGCAGGGAGTACTCCAGGCTGGATGAGGAGCTGTGGAGGCTGTCGTTGTCACTTCCTGTAACGGACAGCACTGATGACACAAAGCCGTAGTTAAACCTGCTCTGGAAGGACGCAGCGCGGGTAACGCTCCCGTTGTTGTGGCTCATGGCTGGCTTGGTGCCGTGATTAAAGGAGAGGCTGCCGCCCGCCAGGCGGGACCGGAGCACGGGACTCTGGACCAGGCGGGGGCTGGAGGAGCCAAGGTGTGAGCGGTGTGTTGCGTGGTGATTGCCGGACTGCAAGGAGGGAGACTGAAGGCCTGCGTTGGATTTGCTGTTGTTCAGGAGGAGGGCGGAGGAAGGAGAGAAGGGCGAGGGCGAGGGGAAGGGGGAAGAGAACGCCGGAATGTCATCAGCATCTTCAGTCTCGAAGGATCTCTTCAGGGCTGGAGAAACAGAGAAATAGGTTACATATGTGCGTGAAGGGTAAGGGGGACTTGAGGCCTTGAGTAATGTCAAGTAAATAAAGCATTTTAGAGACGGTATACAATAATTAGACATTAAGCAAAAATATTTTCTAAAACAAAGATATAAATGAGTCATGTCCTCATGCTGAGTAATCCATGAAGTACTGATGAAGAGAAAACCTCCAGCCCTTTCTAATCAGCTGAAGCACTAATCCAGTACTACTACTCAGGGCCATCCAAAGGGAGCTTTCCCTGAGGTTCTGCTGGCTCCTAGAGTGGCATGTCTAAAGATGCTTGTCCTGAGTGGTACGTGGGGTGTGTGTGTGTGTGTGTGTGTGTGTTAGTGTTAAATGGCCATTTTGAGAGTGTCAATACAGAGCTGGTTGTTTAATATACCTTTGAGGCTCTAGTGACAACATTGTTGTAAAATAACACACACTCCAATATTGATTAAGAGCCCACTGTTCTGTTTGCTACTTAATCTGAATCAGTGTTAGAATTAGACGCTCTGTTTTGCACCCTCTTCATTTCTGCCTCTGCTGACCTTTGCCTTGATCCTGCTTCGCTTCCTCTGCTTAACACACTAACAGTCTCTTCCTCTACTACACACACACACACACACACACACACACAGTCTCTTCCTCATATAGACACAAAGAGGCGATTGAGGGCTGAAGGCGGGAGTCAGAGAGCGAGAGCACATGGGGGCTTCGGTTACAGCGTGAAACCTTATTGAAGCAGAATTCCTGTGACTGAAAACAATGATGGGTGAGAGGGGTGGGGGGGGTGGGGGGGGGGTTGGGGGGGGCACAGGAAGTAAGAAGGGAATCGGCAAAACGCTCCCTGGCAAAGCTATGTTAACTTTGTCGAACCAAAACGCTCCCTGGCAAAGCTATGTTGACTTTGCCAAACCATATCTAGGACCACAATACTCACAAGCCTCAGTGGAACCATAAATAAATAAATCAAAGATAAACGAGCAATAAACGAATCTAAATGGCTTGTAAATGGTTCGGATGTGGATGTGAAAGATTTGCTGATGGTTAAACATTGTTGTGAGTGACTATTTAAATAATACATTTGAGACAAAATACTGAAGAGGGTCAGGGAAAAGAGTTTAAGAGGAGTTGATATACACACGAAACAGCAATGGGCCGGTATACGTATACTGCAGTATGTAAATGTACTGTGAGAACAGGGTGAGAACAGTGTGGGCAAAGCGCCAAACATCTTCAGGTGCCTTCACTATGTAAACAGCTTAATCAGGCCTCCTCTATCACAACATGGCCTAGTCAAATCTCTGATCTTATCGCTCAGCACTGCTCAAATAAAACATTAGAAAAGCATAGCGCTGCTGAGGGACGCCGCTGCATCGGCACTAAGCGATAGCACTCCTGAGATTAGCCAACCACATGACCCTGCACTGTCAACTCTCCAGCTCTGCATGAAAGCACAAATCTCTGGGACAAACCACTGGGTTTGACCCTGAATGGTCCAGAAGCCATAGCCGGCTTATGAACCCAGATTAATAATATAAATAAAAACTCCACACAACACGTTGTGTTCAGCCATTTCAGCGTGCAGAGCACCAACTAACTCACCCAGTCCTGACTTTGTGCACCAAAGTGTATAAGGAGATGAGGGACAGGGTGGAAGGAGAGGTGTTTCTATTCATTCAATTATGTGCACCATTTTCACATAGGCTCAATTGAATTAAAAACACACTGGTTTAAAAATAAAATGTGATTTATATTTTAACGTGAAGATCAGTTTTCAGTATCTGAAGTATCTATATTTTTTATGTAAATTCAGACATCCATGTCCCCAACTCATTAGCTCAAGTCCTTCCAGGCTAAAGGGTGAATTCACACAGCCAACTTCACAACAACAAACCTGTCTGGCACAACAAACAACAATGGTTGACTTGCTTGCCACTAAAATCCCAGCAAAGGGCAAAGGCCTTAGGAGGAAGGATAGTTAGCTGCCTGGTCGCATAGCACGGACGTTATTACTCTGATAGCAGATTAGCTAAAACTGTTAGCATGTAGCTAAATAGAAAATCTGAATTACTCTATAAAAGCACAAATAGATTTAAAAACTGTTTGGGACTATCTGTCAATCCATCTGCATGAGACACAAACCCATGAAACAGGCCGAACACATGAAACAGGCCGAACACATGAAACAGGCCGAACACATGAAACAGGCCGAACCCATGAAACAGGCCGAACACATGAAACAGGCTGAACCCATGAAACAGGCTGAACACATGAAACAGGCTGAACCCATGAAACAGGCCGAACACATGAAACAGGCCGAACCCATGAAACAGGCCGAACACATGAAACAGGCCGAACACATGAAACAGGCCGAACCCATGAAACAGGCCGAACACATGAAACAGGCCGAACACATGAAACAGGCCGAACACATGAAACAGGCCGAACACATGAAACAGACCGAACACATGAAACAGGCTGAACCCATGAAACAGGCCAAGCTATTACTTAAAGGCTCATCTTTCCACGGCCAGCGATTGCAAGTCAAATCTGAAGTGGGACAGTGCTTTCAACTGTCCAGATTGTTGTCATTGTAGGCAGGAACATTTTTCCAAAGCCGATTGCTAAGAGGTGCAAGCCAATATACGCGGGAAACATAAATTAAATCCCTCTCCAACAACTTACCAACCTGACCCTCAACACGAGCTTACGTCATGACTTTACTCATCCGTTCATATAAAGGCATTGTGAAAAGTTGTACTTAACGCTTGCATTTCAGTAAAACATGCAAGTTGTATTTGTTTTAGTGGTTAGGCAAGTACTTAGTAGGTTTTTGGTAATTAGTGATCACGTATTGCTAGCAGAGAAGACAGGGTTTTGGACTAGGTGGCCCCAGGCAGCACAAGGCTACGAGTAGGAACCTGCCCTCCATCCTCCCGCATGGAGATAAGGAGAGGCTGGTGTCAGGTAATTGCTGGCACTCTGTCAAACACTGGGGAATAATTATGGTGTGGAACTTTTTTGTTCGATTGTGTGTGTGTGTGTGTGTTTGTTATTGCCTCGGCACCCTTTGATTCTCTCAATTGTGCAGACCGTAGTTCTCTCCTCTTACACAATGACTTCTAAAATCGTAAAAAAACTAGAGAAGCAGACACGTGCACTCAAACACACACTCACATACACACCCCCATAGGCTTAGGGTGGGACGGTAAGGGGCGTATCCCTACCAATGCCGAGGGACCACTGAATTGTCCCTACCAGTAATCCAGCACAAGGCTTTCATTAAGTCATTTTATCCACTTCAGTGACCCCACAAAAGGTTTAACAGTAAACGTCATCGACGTGTCCTCTCCCACCTTCACCTAAATAAATCGTTAATTTGTTTGGTTTAGCAGAGAGTTGCTCATCTAAATCATGCATTTATCAACAGTCTGATGTTGCACACCTGCGGCACTAAGAATGCAGACGAGGCAGACAACCTGGACAGGAATGTGATTTGTGAGCTTGTGGTAGTCAGTGCAACAAATTGTTTACATGAATAAATCTTATAATCACATTATGAAAGTACAAAGCAGTATATTACATTACTAGTAGTCTACTGTTCCAAATAGTTTGTATGTTGGCCCGGGCAACAAACTAGAATTAGCCAGCCTGCTAACGTTAGGGACCAGGGCTGGTTCTAGCCTGCCTGCTAACGTTAGGGACCAGGGCTGGTTCTAGCCTGCCTGCTAACGTTAGGGACCAGGGCTGGTTCTAGCCAGCCTGCTAACGTTAGGGACCAGGGCTGGTTCTAGCCTGCCTGCTAACGTTAGGGACCAGGGCTGGTTCTAGCCTGCCATAGTTGGGTGGGCTGCCATATATATTATGGGGGCAATTTGGTGGGAAGCCAGCTCGGTAGACAGCCTAGAAGAGAAGCAGACTAGCAGCCGGAAGATTGCCAGTTCGATGCCAGTGACACAAATACATTTTTTTTGCAAATGTACAAAATCTTCACCTTAATATATAAGCAGCTAATGCCACTGCATCTGCAGGCAGCCTTTCAGAAAACAGCCAGTCAATTTAGCCAGCCCTTTAGTTTGTTTATATAATTCTGTGATTATGAGACAATCTTAAAATAGTTCAACCATTTTCGATTTTCTGATATGATTTCATTAGATACCAACGTTGTATTTTAAACATTGTATCGTCATTTAGCATTTCACAATCAAACAGCAGAATCTCAAGCGAGTTGAGAACCTCACTCTCTATTGCACCATCGGGGGTCCTTCCTGAATTTTTTCAAACTACAGCCTTTTCCTTTTCATGGAATGAGAGATATGTGTCTCAGCTTCAGCCTGTCCTGTTCAGGGATGGTGGCTAATATCCTGGAACCATCCTTCCTTCCCCCTCCTCTTGTTCTGGTATACACATCCTTCCCTTTGCTATTATTTCCTTTTCATATTGAAATCCCAGCACGTCAACAGGATGCTACTCCATCTATACGATGTTAAACCTCATCCCAACGTTGCTATTTTATTATTAGTCATACGAGCTTTTTAAAAATGTCTACAAACTTTGGAAGTCAGTTTATATATCAGTACAGTCAAAAAAACTATTGTGTTTCAGCTCCCCACCCCCAAAACATCAGAAAGAGTAACGTTCAACACAGGCTTTGGTGGAGGTTGGCAGAAGCCAGGATAGGCATTTAATACACATGATTATGCGTGGAAGCAGCTTATCAAGGCCTCTGAAACGTTTGTATGGTTCTGTGTGTGGTGTGTGTGGTGTTTGCGCAAGTGCATGTTTATGTGTCTAAAACAGTTTGATGGTCTGGACACACACACAAACACATGGACAGTGCAGCAGTCAAATAATAACTTGAATATTAATTTTGGTTAACTAGTTTATAGCTAAAATACAGCTAAAAATAGATAATACACATAATTGGTTGGATATAAGTACGATATAGCGGTCCCAACCTTTCGTGCCACATGTTGGACACACTAATGACAAAGCTGGCTACCACTGTATGGACTATATGAAATAGTGAGTTAGTGCCTGTCTGTAGGGTTAGGATTAGTGTTTGTCTGTAGGGTAAGTGCTTGTCTGTAGGGTTAGGGTTAGTGTTTGTCTGTAGGGTTAGGGTTAGTGTTTGTAGGGTTAGGGTTAGTGCTTGTCTGTAGGGTTAGGGTTAGTGTTTGTCTGTAGGGTTAGTGCTTGTCTGTAGGGTTAGGGTTAGTGCTTGTCTGTAGGGTTAGGGTTAGTGTTTGTCTGTAGGGTTAGTGTTTGTCTGTAGGGTTAGGGTTAGTGCTTGTCTGTAGGGTTAGGGTTTGTCTGTAGGGTTAGGGTTAGTGTTTGTTTGTAGGGTTAGTGTTTGTTTGTAGGGTTAGGGTTAGTGTTTGTTTGTAGGGTTAGTGCCTGTCTGTAGAGTTAGGGTTAGTCCGTGTCTGTAGGGGTAGGGTTAGGGTTTGTCTGTAGGGTTAGGGTTAGTGCTTGTCTGTAGGGTTAGGGTTAGTGTTTGTCTATAGGGTTAGTGTTTGTCTGTAGGGTTAGTGTTTGTCTGTAGGGTTAGGGTTAGTGCTTGTCTGTAGGGTTAGGGTTAGGGTTTGTCTGTAGGGTTAGGGTTAGTGTTTGTCTGTAGGGTTAGGGTTTGTCTGTAGGGTTAGGGTTAGTGCTTGTCTGTAGGGTTAGGGTTAGGGTTTGTCTGTAGGGTTAGGGTTTGTGTTTGTTTGTAGGGTTAGTGCTCTCCTCTATCTACCTCCTCCACACACAACCACAACCATCTGACACTTCAGTTCAAAACAGAATTCATTACGTAGCATATTGAATTGCAAAACCCCAAGGTAAGAAAGATTTATTGTGTTGGTAGGCATTTGCTAAGCATTGCAGACAAGCTTTGTTTTGTAGCTGTTGATAAAAGTAAATACGGCTGTGAGTTTACTGCTTTCTAATTTATTGAAAAGCTGGGATCAACATTATTTCAGTCCCAACTGAACAATTAAATATTTTCTGATCATTCGTATAAAAAGTTTGGTTGTGATTGTTAAAACTTTAGAACAACACTACATTCTTTCTCTGTCCTGGTAAAACGTTTAGATTAAGAAAACGTTGAACTGAAAGTAAAGGTCTAATTAGAGTTTTTAATGGATCCAGGGGAGGAGCAGCAGGCTTTGAAAGGGGCTGGGCTGTGGACGTGCATGCAGGGAGAGATGTGCTGAGGCTTTAAAAGGGTTAAGGTTAGCGTTGTACGTATCCATGTTAGGGTTAGGTTAGAGATGTGCCCTGGGTTTGAAAGGGTTAGGGTTAGGTTAGCTGGGCTGTGGACAGGGTTATGTTTGGTTATGTTAGGGTTAGTAAGGTTAGGTGATATATCTACGATAGAGTTAGGTTAGGGTTGGGCCCTGGCTTGTCAAGGTACAGACTCTCTTCCCACATTCCAAGTCCAAATCTTAGACGACCCCAACTCTGATGCACACACACACACACACACACACACACACACACACACACACACACAGAGAGAGAGATCTGTATAAACTAACACACGTGTGCATGCTGAAATCCACACCAACATGTACTTATCGACAAAGAAACCAACTCTTCTATCTACCTGTGAAGACCACTTCCTGTCCTTACAGCACATCTGGAAACAGCCATTAGCCATGATGTAACACTGATGATGAGGCCCTGGGGAGACCCTGTCTCCCTCTGCACACACACACACACACACACACACACACACACCCATCATAGGTCTTAAAGAAACACACACTCACACACACATCATAGGTCTTAAAGAAACACACACTCACACACATCATAGGTCTTAAAGAAACACACACACACACACACACACACCATAGGTGTTAAAGGAGCAGACACTGACTCCTACCTACCACCCCAATGATGCATGGAGTCTCCCAGACAGTCTCCCCCCTACTTCCTAAGGGCTCATTAAACAGCTCATTAAACAGGAAATCAAAAATCCTTTCTGCCTTCTTTTAAATGATCTTCATGGCACAATTGCACTCTACCTGTGATTATATGTGCTGGAGTTGTCCACACAAATAAGCATTTCTTAGAGGATCAGGTAAAGAATGTTGAGCAGTGTTCAGCCAGGGGGAAGGAGGTATGAGTAAGGTGTGTTCAGGGATTTATTGAAGGTGTTGTTATCTACCTAGCTGTTTGTTAAACATGTCCACCTTGGCTATCAGAATGAGAGTAAAGGTCAGATCCTGAAAGGCAGAGGACCACACCCACACCTCTATGTGGTCGACCACTTTAACGCAGGCAGAGGACCACACCCACACCTCTATGTGGTCGACCACTTTAACGCAGGCAGAGGAACACACACACACCTCTATGTGGTCGACCACTTTAACGCAGGCAGAGGACCACACACACACCTCTATGTGGTCGACCACTTTCACGCAGGCAGAGGGACACACACACACCTCTATGTGGTTGACCACTTTAATGCAGGCTGGAATGCAGGAGGGGTTCTTTGGGGTAAAACCAAACTCTTTGTCTTCATAGAAGGCCACTCGTCAGCTTGACCAAAGAGCCCTGTGTGTGTGTGTGTGTGTGTGTGTGTGTGTGTATGTGTATGTGTGTGTGTGTGTGTGTGTGTGTGTGTGTCGGTCAGTAAGTCATGGGACCCTCTCTGATCCGTTAGGGGTGGTGGTACAAGGACCTGGTAGACTACCCTTAACAGCTAACCCCTTCCTCTCTAACCCTAACCCTAACCCTTAACCTTAACAGCTAACCCCTTACTCTCTAACCCTAACCCCAACCCTTAACCTTAACAGCTAACCCCTTCCTCTCTAACCCTAACCCTAACCCTTAACCTTAACAGCTAACCCCTTCCTCTCTAACCCTAACCTAACCCTTAACCTTAACAGCTAACCCCTTCCTCTCTAACCCTAACCCTAACCCTTAATCTTAACAGCTAACCCCTTACTCTCTAACCCTAACCCTAACCCTTAACCTTAACAGCTAACCCCTTCCTCTCTAACCCTAACCTAACCATTAACCTTAACAGCTAACCCCTTCCTCTCTAACCCTAACCCTAACCCTTAACCTTAACAGCCAACCCCTTCCTCTCTAACCCTAACCCTAACCCTTAACCTTAACATCTAACAGCTTCCTTAATCCCATCACCTCCTAGCTCACATTCCAGGAACAGAATCAGAAGAAACCCTTTAGTGAAAACATTCCAGATACGATTGGAAAATAGTAACGACTTGTGATTGTATCTGATCATAATCGTGCTGCATATTGTCAAAGTCTTAAAAGAGTCTTCAATCACGCACCTTTAAGAGGTCCAGTGTCATTCAACAGAACAGGCAAATAAAGTCTAGATTCAGTCAAACACCTGCTGCCCCTGTGCGTGTGCCAGTAATAAAATATGAAACGTTCTTTCAAATATATTAGATTAGACTGTTCACTGCCTTTCACACCTTGGTCAAACAACCAGCCTGAATGAAGCTATGCTGTCCCATAGCACACTCCAATCAGCCTGTTAGAGTTAAATGGGGCATTTCAGATCAACTGACATGGAAACTAACTGAAGTGGACGTTGAGCGCAAAGGGACATCAAACTTTTAAGAGCCCCCATCTCCTACATGCAAACCCCCCCCCCCCCCGAAACCAGCCTCATATCACAATCTCTCCTCTGTCAGATTGGACGCTCCAACAACTACAAGAGCTCTTTCACTGACAGCAGTGAAACTGAATGTACACTCAAATGACTTCTGTGCTCCAGTGGCACAGCTTCTGCTAGCACAGGTTCTGCTAGCATAGGCTCAGGATGAAACATTATAAATAGCTTTGTAAAAGAGGTTATGATTCGGTTTGCTCTTTTAAAAAGTAAATATTGTATTTTGCATACAAAATGTAACTTTTAGAGAACTTTTGTTGGTGCTAAAGAGAATCCATTGTATGTCCATGCAACACGAGAACGAACAGTAAACCTAATTGCTGTTATAGATTTACTTTACCATAAGCCTACACCTAAAACACTCACCAACCGACACATCAATGCTATAATAGCGGGTGTCTTGGGCAGGAGGCTAAGCTAATTTGTTTAGGACCAAAGATCAACACCTGTATAAACAAAAGGATGCGGAAAGAGAGAAACGAATGAGACAGAGGTCAGCTTTTGTTTCAGTGTCCCTGGTGATGACGGATCATCAGAGAAAAACAAGGTATTTCTCTGGTTCTCACTCTCTCGCCATCATCTTCCTCTTCTATCTACAGAATGTTCCTCCAACGTTTTTCCTTTTCCACCTTCTACCCTTTACTTTCCGTGTTGTTGCAAAGACTAATTTCCTGCATTTACTGACCCATGACATTGTCAAGTATTATGCAAAAAGTCAAATATGATGTAAAAGTAGTTCTAAAAAAAACACAGGCCTTTCTGTATTGATGGGTAGGCCCTTTTTAAAACATGGTTAAAACTGTCCTACAGCTCACACTATACAAAATTTTATTAAAAAGCCAAAACTTCAGAGTATAATGGGAAGACGGTGTGACATTTACGTACATGCAAGCAGCTTTTAAGCCAATTAGAAGGGGAGAACACATTTATGATTTATGTATTGAGTTATATTCATATCGACAAGAAATAATCGCAGAAAAACTTGGCTGGTCACTAAAAAAGTCTGTATGATCAAAGCAAATTGGAGCGTGACAGGACAAAGTCCTTAAACATTTAAAAATTCTTAGAAATTCAAACCACAACCAACCCACTAACGTATATTACGTTGGTTAACCTAGCAGACTGTCTGATATTAGACTCCGTGTCCGGTTATTATTGTAAGCTTTTAACATGCAAGTTTTGCATACCGGCATGATCAAGTCTGAGCAAATAAAACAATTCCATACTATAATTTGAACCATGAACCGTGGTAATCGCAGATTGACAAATTGGGGGTTCTTAAAATCTCTGTTGTTTAGCATCTGATATAAATTCACCAACAACAAAAGAAAACGAGTGATGATATCTATAAACGATTTATTTTTTATTTAACTATATATATGAAAAGGTATATGATGAATCTGCATACCTTCGAAATCTGATAGTATCCCCTCCAAGTGGTCATTTACAGAAATATCGGACATCCTGACTGGGTCCGTAAAAGACTACAAAAATGTTTTAAAAGTTAAACGTTATTCCTTGTAAACTGTATTCACAGTGTTTAAAACTGCAACTTAACTGTTTTAATATAGGGTTTGCCGTACATCCGAGTACGCACTGTTGATGCCTCGTCGTCTTTCTGCCAGTCACCAGTGTGTATCATTCGACGGGTGTCTGACTACGCGCCGCCTCTCCTCCACAATGAATAGAACTCGACCCCCTTTCCTGCTTGAGTTGGGAGACAGCAGTCTCTTTGCTTCACTCAAATGTCTAAAAAATGTCCTGTACTTTTCTTTAATCAGTTTAATGCCTACAGGTAGATAGAGCGCACATGGATAGGTCATGACACCAAAATCATCTTCATGTGCTTTATAAGGGTGCCCGCCAAGATATTGTTTTCTTCTCATGAAGCAACCACTATACCATATTTATAACTTGTGAAGATTTAGGCATTTTGGATTTGCATTTAGGACAAACATTATGATTTAAATTAGATTAATCATATCTATGTTATTTTCCAACAGTGCCCTCTCTAAAAGGTAATGGCAGAATATCTATGAATTAAAACAACAAAACAAAATTGTGAATAAAAATAAATATATAAAAATAAACAATATTTACGATACAGTAAAAAAAAAAATTTAACAAGGAGACTCTTCAACTCCCATATCCTCCAACAAGTTGTGGCATTGGGTGGAACCATTGACTGTACAGTACACGTGTCTGTGTGGCTCTAATTCTCCTGTGTGATGTGATGACCATTATATTCAGTCGTTTCTATAAATTGTCTGTGTTGTCTTGCCTGCCTAAGGTTCCCTGGAGGTCTGATGGAATCTCTCAGCCTAGACAGAGAGCTCCAAGAGAAGGGTTGACAACCCCACACATTCTCAAGCCCTCCCTGAGGCCACAGGTTTCACAACCCTGCTAGCAGAATACCTGTAGCTTTTTAGGGAGCTCTCTTTTTCTTTGTTACTAGAGGCAGTTTATCTGTAGGAGGTGATTTTGACGACCCCTACCGTTTGCTTAGTGAAATAATTTTCCCTAACCGTCGCAAAGAAGACATGCAGAATGCTGATGGTCACAGCATATCGCTAGCACGATCAACGAGTATGCTCCAAGTGTGGGCATCTCTTTCTAATTTAGTGAAGCACTTCCTTGTGCCATAAAGCAATTCATCACAGTTTCGCGGGAGATTCCCAGTGGCAGACAAATTTAGTGTTAAATAATGAGACTTCAAGAGGACTGATCTGAACCGCAGTTTTTCATGCTCCCATAGACATTACAACGTGCTATCAGAAGAAATGCATTATCCATTCACATAAAAAAGTTGGCTATAGTTGCGTTAAGTACTGTTGAGTAATGAAGGTCTTATAAAAAACTTTTACAATATGTATAAATCAAAACAATATTTTGAATTGTTTTTAAATTTTTTGATGAGATGAGATGAAAATTTAACTCAGCTGCTTGCTTTTGCATGTCAAGACTTTTGATTTTTGCACGTAAACATAGCACTTCAGGTTTAGGCTTATTTTTCCATACTAAACCAGAGTCTTGGACCTGACTTACTTTGTAAATCCAGTCCTTTCAAAGTAGGAAATTAAACAGATCTCCCTTTAATCCCACACTACTTGTTTTTACTTTGTCCGACATTTCTGAAACAGAAGACCATTCCAAATCAAACTGAAACCTATACACACACCCTGTCCCTGGGCTAGAGGAGGCAATCAACCCAAACTTATCTGCAAGTTAGGTCTGGCTGGCTGGACAAAGGAATGACCCCTGACCTTTAGCCTCACCTGCCCATTGGAGTCACAGTGAAGGGTCTCTCCAGTCTGGTATGTGCCCTCTGGACACTTTTTTAAATGAGCATCAACTAACCCATCAGTCCGAAATGTTTTATGTAGTAGACAAAAATCGTAAACGTTGACACATCTTACACCAAGACATACACGAAACGTTGACTACCAGTTCAGATAGGGTCCCCCATGTGAACTGACAGAGTAACACAGTGGAAGCAAAGGAACGAGAAGACACCCACTCTGAAAGGACTCGCACACCTGATGACCTAAGGCCAACTGTGGAATTACCTTCTCACCTTTACTAATAATGCAATGGCTTTACTTGCCCTTGCAAGTGTAAATCCATTTGTGCATGCGCCCTCTTTCTCTTAGGACCGGATTTACCAAAGCCTTTGTCTAGCTTTTCCTAGAGGGCATTGAACGAAGCTGATGAAAGATGAATGGTCATCCTAAAGTTGTAAAGACCTCAGAAGGTTTACGACAACCCTTACCAAAACCCTACAGGAACTACAGGTCAACATGGGCTTAGGTCACACTTCAGCCTTCACATTACTGAGCTTTCTTTTTCAAAATACAGAGGATTGGAAGTAATATCATTTTAGTGTTCAAATATGTTTAAATGTGCGTCATAAACACTAAGGAATCACACAAAAATGTGTGATTGTTTACATTAATTATTCTAGGGTGCCACTTTCTTCCCTTCCAACTCACATGCTGTTTACACTGTTGAACGCGAGTTTACGCCCATTGCTCATTAACACTCATTAGCTGAGTTGTTATTGGTTAGCGATAGTGACATTCCGCTGTTGTCATGGCTGCTGCCGCAGTATTTCGACCTTAATTATACTAGCCTGAGTCCGTGATTGGTCGATTAGATTTACCATTTACAATTAGATGGCTGTAATTCAGAACAGCTTGTAAAATAATAATACATTTAATAATACATTTAATTTTATAGGCGCCTTTCTAGACACCCAAGGTCACCATACATGGCATAGAATGCAGAAACAATATATACAAATATGTACAAAAACAGTACAATATAACATTTGCAATAAACATAAGACAGATACTGGGGAATTGAGGCAGGAAACATAAAAAAAATATATAAAAAGGTCAAAGAGAACAGACTAGGAGTAAGCTAAGGAAAACAAGTGGGTTTTGAGTCGGGATTTAAAAATGTTAATGGAGTCAGAGTTTCAAATCACAGGGGGAAGGGAATTCCAGAGAATCGGAGCAGCAGCACTGAACACTCTGTCCCCCATGGAACTGAGTCTGGTTTTGCGGGTGGTGAGGAGACCAGTGACAGAGTAGCGGAGGGTACGAGATGGCGTGTAGGGTTGGAGGAGGTCAGAGAGGTAGGAAGGGGCAAGTCCATGGAGAGATTTATAGGTGAGAAGTAAAATTTTGAAGGAAATGCGAGATTTGATGGGGAGCAAATGCAGATGCAGATGACTGGGAGTGATATGCTGCCAAGGTTTAGAGCAAGTTAGAATCCTTGCAGCTGAGTTCTGTACATACTGGAGCCTATCCAGGGCCTTATTTGACGCCCCAAATAGGACACCATTGCAATAATCCAGGCGTGAGGTGACAAAAGCGGGAATTAATGTTTCAACTGCATTCGTTATTAGTGGTCTGAGTCTGGAGATGTTTCGCAGATGGAAGAAGGCAGACTTGGTGACTTTTATATGAGGTTCCATGGTGAGGGTGGAATCCAAAACCACACCGAGATTTCTGACCTTGGCAGAGGAGTAGATAGAGGAACCGTCAATTGTGAGGACAACATCACCAACTTTTTTTAGTAGAGCCTGAGGAGCCACAATCATCATCTCTGTCTTGCTACTATTAAGCTTCAGAGAGGGTTGGGACATCCATGATTTTATTTCAAGTAGGCAGTTTGTGAGTGAGAGGGAAGGGAGGTTTGTGTTGGTTTTGGTATGTATGTAGAGCTGGGTGTCGTCTGCATAGCAGTGGAAATTGAGTCCATGTTTTCAAATTATTTGTCCCAAGGGAAGCATGTAGATGTTGAACAGGATAGGCCCCAGGACCGCTCCCTGTGGTACACCCTGGCAGACTGGTGCACAGGAGGACTGGGCCTTTCCTAGAGTCACCCAATGGCACCTGCCAGATAGGTACGACCTGAACCATACATGGGCAGCACCAGTGATGCCCAGGAGCCTATCCAGGCGGTCAAGGAGGATTGTGTGACAGACGGTATCAAAGGCTGCTGAGAGGTCTAGAAGGATCAGCAGAGTTAGGTGTTAGGTTGCCGGAGTTTGCTGCCAGGAAAAGATCATTGATGACCTTGACCAAAGCCGTTTCTGTGCTGTGTTTTGCCCGGAACCCAGATTGTACAGGTTCATACAACTCATGATGAGACATATGGGACTGTAGTTGAGCAGCTACAGTGCGCTCCAGGATTTTGCTAAGGAATGGAAGGTTGGAAATAGGCTGATAATTATTGAGGGACTCCGGGTGCAAACCCTGCTTTTTGAGGATAGGGGTGACCACAGCCATCTTCAGCTCTGGAGGGACAGAGCCAGTCGTGATGGAGGTGTTTACAATGTCTACAATGAGGGGGCACAGAGTGGGCAGACAGGACTTGACTAGGGAGGTAGGCATAGGGTCAAGTGTGCAGGTAGATGATTTTGATTGAGAGACCAGAGCAGAGATAAACGCAGCTTCAACAGGTTTGAAAGCTTGAGTTTTCATTTTACAGGCAGGGGCATTTCAGTGGCTACAGCAATGGAGTAGCTGGCATGGTTGAAGGCTGGAGCTGGGATAGATGTTGGATTGATGTGCATTTTCTCTAATTCACCTCTGACAACACAAGGCACACATTGAACTTTTTCATGTTATTGGTACAATCCCTCAGTGATAAAACAATGCTAGACAAAGAAATATTCCAAATAGTCCATAATGGTCCCTTTAAAATGTATTTTAAATCCATACTTCTGATCTATAACCTATTTGTGATGTTCTGAAGAAGATGATTTTAAACCTTTGTGCCACTTTCAAAAACATATTGGCCATACTATACTTGTCCTACTATTTCATAACAATGCTAGACAAAGAAATATTCCAAATCGTACATAATGGTCCCTTTAAAATGTATTTTAAATCCATACTTCTGATCTATAACCTATTTGTGATGTTCTGAAGAAGATGATTTTAAACATTTGTACCACTTTCAAAAACATATTGGCCATGCTATACTTGTCCTACTATTTCATATGTCTACAGAGTAACCACCTACCAAAATGCTATGTATTTCGGCTAAACTGAATGAAGGACAACAATCCAGCTTAAAAATACAAAACTTGCAATTTTTGCGTCGTGTGGTTTTGTAGACTGAAGCCGCATGGGCATGATACCCTTTGAAATTGCAACCAATGAGAGAGCAGCTGTGTGTGATGTAGCCAGAAAGATTCTGAATCTAGCTTGCTGCTCCGCTCCCAGTTGAAACTTTTTTTTAATCTGATTGTGTTTTGTTAAATTAAGGTTTAATAAAAATAGCTGTTCATGTACGTTGCTATGCCTGGCAGATAAAGTGAAAGGGGCTATGCTACGTATGCAAGCATTAGTTTAGCAGCAGTAAATCTCATATGTCTGTGCTGCACTTTACTGGTGTCTGCACTATGCTCTGCGCCCTACCTCCCTGAGAACCAAACAAGCAAATTTCTTGTCATGTGCATGCGGCTTAAGGGAAAAAAGAGAGCAGATGTGATCAGTGAAGTGTGTTTTTATATCTAGGAATTTTATTAAATAATAGGTATAATATTGTACCTATAATATAATATTTCTACGCAGCTTCTTTGCGTAGAAAGGAGCCAGTTGAGGTGGTTCGGGCATCTAGTAAGGATGCCACCTGGCCGCCTCCCTAGGGAGGTGTTCCAGGCACGTCCAGCTGGGCGGAGGCCGCGGGGCAGACCTAGGACCAGGTGGAGGGATTATATCTCCACACTGGCCTGGGAACGCCTTGGAATCCCCCAGTCAGAGCTGGTAAATGTGGCCCGGGAAAGGGAAGTTTGGGATGCCCTGCTGGAACTGCTACCTCCGCGACCCGACCCCGGACAAAGCGGATGAAGATGATGAATAGGTATAATAATTATTATAACGTATATATCGGAGACTGGGACGCTATGGGCGCAGCTGGAGAAAAACACGTTTTGAATTAACGTCAACTTTCACTTGAGGCTCAAGTCATTTCATGAACACAATTCAGCCGTGTCCTGTCAACGTTAACTCAAACCAGGCTTGAACAGTCTTGGATTGAGGCTACTGTCATGTAATCGTTTAGGCACTGAAACCTAGATTTAGGTTGTCCAAATGTCTTTTCTATTGGTGCCCTGGTTTTGGTGTGGGCATGGTTGAAGGCCCTCTTTGTTTCTGGGTCTGGGCATGGTGTCTGTCAGCACTACATACATGGATGCACGTGCCCCCAAGCAGAAGTCCCCTTCAAAATAAAAGTGCTGGTTAAATATATATGAAATTGTGAAGGTTCAAGTAAGTTAAGTTAGCCATTGGTAAAAACATTATTTTTGCCTTGTGCAAACCTCTGTGATGATGCTAGAAAAATCCTAGAATCATGGACAGAGCCAGGCCATTTTGCTTCAGTCTTCTCACTACAGGAATGTCCCACATGCAAAGAAACGCAGAGCTTTGATAGACGGAACAGTGGTCAAGGCTTGGCTACTTTGAGTGTGCTTTCATTTGTGTGGTTCCAATACACTGGATGTGGAGTGGGTGGACTGCTTAAATAGGCTAGGACTAACTAACAACTAACCTATTGTCTTTTGTAGAAAGCAAACATTTACATGATTTTTTACGATTTTTGGAACAAAAGTAAACACATATCCATGCTTAGTCACGTGAGAAAAAGGTCTGAACTTTCCAAACACGGACATTTGCCTTGATTGAACACCTCTCTGGCGAAGTACACAAGTGAAAACAGCATTAATCAACAGACGCGTGTGTCTGGCACCCTCTAGTGGTTGTGGCTGAAAACCAAAGTTTTTCTCGATTGCATTTTTTATTGCCAAAATATTTGCAAAGAAGACGCATTAATCCCAAGAAGATTCAACATTTTGTATTTCTACTGAATGGGACAAAGTGGGACTTCACGTCAAATTTATCAATGCCTTCAAAGGTAAGCTGAATTTTCTGATTTAGTAATTATTGTTAGACTCAAAAGCATGGGCCAGAAGGAGCAACTCCTCTTTTAAAAACGTTCTACTTACAGGATTAAGTGCCTGAATACCCTTCATCATGTCACAGTTGGTATTAGAAAAACACCTTTGCAATTCTCCAATCACACTACCAAACCATGCTAAACAACCGGAGCTGAAACGTCGTTGCACCAACATTTAAAGACAAAACTTGCATATCTCAAAGAAAGATCTGAGGATTTCTTCAAAAGGAAACGGGAATATTGGGAACATGGACCTTGTAACCTGAAAGTCTGGCATAAATGCACCCCACGACAAAGTAGTTTGTTATTAAAGGGTTCAATTCAGGCTCGCCTTCAGATAGCTTTTGCCCTTGTAAGAGCAGACTGCCAGAAAATGCTCACTGCCATGCGGCAAGTCCAGTGCTTCAGGTGATGGACACCCCCAATGCAATGCATACATGGGCGCAGAGCATGTGATGGACACCCTCTCTGCATTGCATGCATGGGCGCAGAGCATGTGATGGACACCCTCTCTGCATTGCATGCATGGGCGCAGTGCATGTGATGGACACCCTCTCTGCATTGCATGCATGGGCGCAGAGCATGTGATGGACACCCTCTCTGCATTGCATGCATGGGCGCAGAGCATGTGATGGACACCCTCTCTGCATTGCATGCATGGGCGCAGTGCATGTGATGGACACCCTCTCTGCATTTCATGCATGAGCGCTCAAGCTGCTCTCAGCCTGAATTGCACCTGCAAGCACTGCAACCCTTTTTCTTTGTCCACGCTCAAGAAGAGGGGTGCAAAGGTCTGTTGCGAAATGTTGGGTAAGCAAGTCTGCCGTGGTATCACCCAGACTGATTGTTGTGTGTAATAGCTGTCTGTCCATTTGTTGTGTGTACCTAATTGGCTTCCTTTTGTGAAGCGCTTTGAGTCCTGAGAAAAGCGCTAAATCCAATGAATTTATATTATTGAGCTAATGCACCGTGCTGCATTCGTTTATGGGAGGAGCTTTCGGGAGGTTTTTGTCATAAGATGCATATTGTGTATGTTTGTGTCGATATGTGTCCATGTTTAAACACTGTTTTCAGGGCTTTTACTGTTTGTATACAACACTGCAACACTGAATTCCGGCACAAAAACTAAAACCTTTTCTCTGAAATGCTAACATTCAATCAAAGGAGCACTGTGCATTTCCAGGACTAGCTGAATAGATAATTAATAAATGGGGAAAGAAAAATAAATAAAATAATATTGACTTGTTCATATAGTGTGCTTTTGTTCTTGTTTACTCACACCACTAATTTGGAGCGGGCAACACAAACAGACGTCTGATCACACTGCGTTGGAAATGACTGCATTAGGGCTCCAAGTCTGACACATGTTGTTGATTGTGCTGGCAGTAATCAGGACCAAAACGCTTTGGTTTTAGAAGTCAGCTTGTTTGAGTGAAGGTCCCCGACCAATGAGAGTGGAAATGGAGAGCAGTATGTTCATGAGGTCAGCGTGATCCTAAACCCCCTCCATCTGTTTCTCCATCCTTTCCTCCATCTCTATTCTCTTGTCCTCTTCCTGTTCTTCATTAGTCCTTGTTTAATGTTTCCTTCACTCTATCCCTGCTCCTTCTTTTTGTTGCCGCCACTTTCCTTATCACCCCTCCTTTCCTTTTGCTCTCCCTTTAATCATCCCAGCTTTAAGCTGGCAGAGTGCTTTGAGCTGGCAGAGTCCAGGGAGGCTGAGCTGATGAGCCTGAACAGAGCGCCCAGACACTGGCCTTCAGTTCAATATTTCCAGCACACCTTCCCTCCATAGTTGTAGCTGGAATTGATAATCTGTGGGCTATTAAGATTATGGTGACTGTTTTGACCACAGGACATACCTTTTTTGTTGCCTTAATTAAAAGCACATGTAAAGCCTATGGGTGTCCAGAAGAAACCTGAAGGCCATGATACACAGGCAACCTTTAGGGGCATTATTACCAGCAAGTTGCCCTGATACACTGGTGGCAATGGAGTATTAATGTGCAACGTAACTGGAAGAGGATGTTACACTTATACTTGACACAAGATACATTTAATTTACTATTTTGCTAGTGTAAAATACTCAAAGCCTATTTCTATGTTAGTGTTGGCTGTGTGCCTGCTTGGTGTGTGGAGGTTGAGACAAGGCTGCCCAGTGGGCACCTGAAGTCTGGCCAACCTTCTCAAAGCCTATCATGTCTCTCCAGCCACTCAAAAGTTTCTCTACAAGCTTTGTGTGTGTTTAGGGTCTCACTTTGGTACTGGTCACTAGTTTGTGTGTGTGTGTGTTTCTACCCTACATGACGGATCAGCGACAGGGGTGGGGGGGTCACACATCACAAGATGTTTCACAAGGACGAATAGCAAATGAGTTTGTCTGGCCTCTCAACTATGGTATGTCACAAAAACACACAGGAGAAGTGGTGTTATGACTCCTCCCCCTTGTTTTCCTTTTATGCTCTCATAGGCTGTAAGCCATTGCTGCTCTTATCGCCGGTAACAACAGCTTTCACACTACAGGAATTTGACTGACTCTGAAGCAACCTGACATTTTTGACGGCCAGCGGAAAATCAGGAAATAATCCTGTAGTGTGAAGCCAGCTTAATTCATGTCACCCCCCTCTTCTCTGCTTCATCTACCTGACCTAGCCTACATTTCCTCCTTTCCACCCTATCACAACCATAAGAGAATTTGTGCCATTTTAAGCAACATTGTGTCGTAAAGCAATTAGTCACAGTTTCGCGGGAGATTGTACCCGGTGGCAGACAAAATTATTATTAAATATTAAGACTTCAAGAGGACTGATCTGAACAATTTTTTTACAATTACAATGTGCAATCAGAAGAAATGTATTGATAATCCGTTAATACAAAAAAAAGCTACCTGTAGTTGCTTTAAATCAGTTTCAAATCATCAATTAGAAACACAAGTTTGTCACAATTCTTACCATGTAAACATATTTTCCTGAGCGCCACAGGGGGCAGGAGAGGGGACTAACCAGCCAAATGGGAGCTGAACCAACAGCACTTCCAGCAGCAACTGGTCTCCCATCCAAGGGCGAACCCCCCGACCCTGCTTGGCTTCAGCTGCAAGCCAAAGGTGGAATGCAGGGTGCTTTTGCTGCTGCTGACAATGCCTGCTCTAGGATCAATTCTCCAGAAAGCGTAAGCTGGAGTTATTATATTACTCTATATGACGTTAGGTAAAGGAATTCATTCAGTTTTATTTGTCTGTGTCTGAGAACGATTGAATGAATGGCAGTGGTCAAATGATAAGGAGAAAAGGAACAGCACAAGTTCTATTTAAAACATTCATATCTATCTATATAATAAATACTGTATATTAGTGTTAGATCTAGATATAGTATATACACACAATACTTTTAAAAACAATTACTTCTCTTTATTTATGCTCATATTTAATTAAAGTTCTATCCCGATTGTGTGTGTGTGTGTGTGTGTGTGAATATATTCCAGCTGTGCTCTATAGGGGGCAGGAGTGGGCTACAATAATGAGGTTCTGGACAAACAGACTTGAGTTAAGTAGTTGTAACCCTTTATTTCTTGCTGTCAGTCTGGTTTTAGGGGATTGATCACCTCTCTCTCTTTCTCATCTTCACTGTGTCGCTCACATCAGCAATTATGCTGAAGCAGGGGAAATAATGTTTTGGTGTTACTCTGAATTTCTTTCTCTGCCATATAAGCACATTTCAAAACTCTTTCATTCTCATCCACACACATTGATGTGCATTCATATGTAACATGAACATATTCTCTCCTTCTATCTCCCTTCTCATTGTTTACATAAGACTATTCACCTGGACTGGAACATGCCATGGGTGCTCCAGTTGTTGGGCTAAAAACTGATTTTCAGTAGGCTACATTTTTCAGCTAATTATTTCCCCTTTGATAATAACCAGGATTGCTCTTTTTCTCAGAGTAAAACCTACAGGGCTACACGTTTAAGTTAAAGCTTGCTCCTATGGATTGATGACATGAAGCATGCGTGTATAAAGTTCTGTGTTGACATGAGCTTGCTTATGTGTTTCATAGACAATCCTATTTATGTGGCATCATTTATCTATACCACACACTGCTCTCCTGAACAACAGTTTAACAGAAATTACTATCGGCTGAGAGATTGGTGTCAATAGACAGAGCTGAATTCACAAACTGCTAGAAATCCAACGCTATCCACACAGCCCCATTACACCACATTTAACACCATAGATCTAACAGCATACATGTAGATCTAACATCATTAATACAGCCCTATTACAGCCTAGATCTAACAGCATAGATCTAACAGCATGAATACAGCCCTAATACAGTCTAGATCTAACAGCATAGATCTAACAGCATTATTACAGCCTAGATCCAACACCATAGATCTAACAGCATTAATACAGCCCTTACACATCCTAGATCCAACAGCATAGATCTAACAGCATTAATACAGCCCTTACACATCCTAGATCTAACAGCATAGATCTAACAGCATTAAAACAGCCCTAATACAGCCTAGATCTAACACCATAGATCTAACAGCATTAATACAGCCCTAATACAGCCTAGATCTAACACCATAGATCTAACAGCATTAATACAGCCCTAATACAGCCTAGATCTAACACCATAGATCTAACAGCATTAATACAGCCCTAATACAGCCTAGATCTAACACCATAGATCTAACGGCATTAATACAGCCCTAATACAGCCTAGATCTAACACCATAGATCTAACAGCATAGATCTAACACCATCGACACCGCCCTT